>VDFB02358134.1:187631765-187770959 GCA_007258455.2 Sequoia sempervirens | reverse complement strand
CAAATTTCAATTTCATGATTTATTTCATCCAAATATTAATCTCATCCTAATCTTAGTGTTGTTGAACACATTCCAAGAATCTAGGAGATACATGAAATAATTAATGTTTTAGGATTTGCAATTAAATGGCATCCTATTTCCAACATTCTCCCACTTGACATTATACATTGCAATTATTCTAAACAAGAAATAATAAAACAATTACAAGTCTCAAAGCCAATGGCCTTCTTGCACCAACTAATCAATCCATGCTAACTTCAAATGCAACCTGCATAATCATGAAGCTTCCAAGCAAATGATTAAAACCAAGAGGACTTATCTGTATGGTTTCATAAGATAATCTGCAACATTAATTAAAGTGTTAACTTTTCTCAATTAATACCTTCCCATTATCAACCAAACCATTACCTTTCCCAAGCCTCTGTAACCAAACCACCTCTTTAGAGGTATGCTAAACCACCGAGTGTGTTGAATTCACATTCAACCAAGGTGTAGACTCCTCGGTATTTTCTGTTGAAAAACTTTTCTCACAAGTAACCATTCCAACAAATGTCTCTTACCACAAGAGAATTCCAGCCTCACCTATTTCTCCAAGTATCCATGAGGACCTGTAACCAACCAATCCATGCCAAACTCCAAATGCAACAAAACACTTTCATGAAGTAATCAAGCAAATGATTAATGTACCCAAAACTTAAGAGAACTACACAAGATCATTGTCAAAACTCCAATCATGAATCAAGAACATAAACATGACATCCATGATCTAACCATCCCCTCTTAGGAGATCACATGCATCATAGCATACTTATACATCTTAGTCTCAAGAGAACCATGTAAATATGCCAAACTCTAAATGCATATCAAGAGTAAACCATGACATCCATAACAAATATACTCTAAACCAAGAAACCATATCTCCAACCACATGGAATAACCTTACCAATGATGCATCAGAGTCCCAGCTTAACTCCTTGAACCCAGAACGATCACAGGAGTCCACATGGCATCGTGACTACCATCCTCTCTGAAGATTACTCTGAAACATATGGAAGCAAAGAGTTGTCACAAACAATATTAGCTGGAAATAACCAATGCATCATTACTATTATCGAGGACTCCTGTAAGAGGATGCAACTCCTCTTGTTCTTTAATCCTTCTTTGCATGTCACGGGTTTCCCCACGGTTCCAACACTTTGCTTAGGTCGCCGACTTACCCTTCCACGCCCTTGTTTCCCTTAGGCTCCTTTTCTTGGAATTTCACCTTTTTGCACAAACAAGGGCATCATAGTTCCCTCCTTAGACTTCCTCCTCATCTCCTCACGATGGGAAGTAGAATAATGTTGTCCATCTTTGGATAAACCACTAATTGCAACAATTAGATTTTCCCAAGAATTTGGTAAGGAACAAAGCAATAAAATGCACTTATTCTCATCCTCAAGCTTTACATCTACAGATGCTAACTGACTGAGAATTAAATTGGAAGCATTTAAATGTTGTGCTACTGAATCACCATCTTTCATTTTCAATGAATATAATTGCCTTTTCAGATACAACTTATTGGTGAGACTCTTAGTTTGATAAATATCCCCTATTCTTTTCCATAATTTATATGCACTAGTTTCCATTGAAACATTCAAAAGAACAGCATCAGCAAGACATAACCTTATTGTTCCTCTTGCCTTTTTATCTAACTTAGTCCAATCTTCATCTGAAATAGTTGTAGGTGTCTTTGTCTCATTATTAACCGCTAACCACTGATCTCTTTCTTCAAGAAGATCTTCCATTTTTAATTTCCACATTTCATAGTTAGAACCATTGAACCTTTCAATCTCTAACCTCGAATTCATTGTAACAAAACTTAATTCCAAAATCAGCAAATAACAAAAATAATAAGAGCTCCCACTAAGCTAAAAAACCTCAAATCTTTTAAGAGAAAGGCGTCCCAATACTCTACCCAACCTCAACTCTGATACCAAATGTTGAAAAATGAGGTGTTTTCTTAGCTTAATGCTCTGTAAAACTTCAAAATTGCTGTTCTAATTAAGTCTTTTCTTTGTTACATAAAATTCTTTGTGGATGATTATCTTGATTAATCCATTTTACTGTTGTAGAATGTAGAGAGAATTATTAAGAAGAACTAGACAGGATAATAGAAGGATCACACAAGATATACCGTGGAGAAACCCTTTCGGGAAAAAACTCCACCAAGAATTATTCTATTATTCAAACTCTGAATTACAATAGCTCCAATTCTTGCTTGAGAATGCTTCTTCTGTCTTCAACAATCTTCTTCACACCTGCAATAACCAATCTCCAAACTCTATTCAACTTGAATGAGATATATAGACAATATGCAACCTTGTAATCTCCAAATGTTGATAATTACAATGCATAAGCACAAGCCCTTGAAAAGGTACGCCATATTCCTTCAAGTAGAGTTCTTTAGTGAAGACTAAAGCTTACAGCATGTGCATCATGCTTAAAGCTTACAGTTCTTCATGTTCATCCTTTGTTCCTATCTTTTGGGACAATTTTGTTTGGATACTTCTTAGTCCTTCACTCGTATTTCTCTCTTTTG
Source organism: Sequoia sempervirens (assembly GCA_007258455.2). Classification (NCBI taxonomy): domain Eukaryota; kingdom Viridiplantae; phylum Streptophyta; class Pinopsida; order Cupressales; family Cupressaceae; genus Sequoia; species Sequoia sempervirens. The sequence continues at coordinate 187,768,378 of VDFB02358134.1, read as the reverse complement.
GAGAGGAGTTTTCTCCCACAAGGTTTTTCTCCTTTTCTCCAGTTTTGAAAGATCTTTTGTTTGTACATGGGTACCTAACTAGGCTTTGTTTGCTAGGACCCATCATGCATTCATCTTTAAAGTTTTGAGCCACTCCCTAAGTTTCACTTAAAGGGTGGTGTTAGAGTAAAAGGTATTTCCTAATTAATTATTTACTTAATTAAATTAGGTTCCTTTCCTCTAATTACTTAAGCTTACTTAGGCCATGTTCTTTTTATGTCTCATGCCATAGGATGAGGACACATGCCATGATCTTTTTTTATCCTCACCTAGGGTTTCTAGGTTGATTATCCTTTTATAAGGATTCTTTATTGTATAATCATTAAGATGCACATTCATAATTATTCATGTTTTTTGGATCAATAGCTTTTGGCCTCCATAGCTTTTCTATTCTCCTTTTCAGTGACAAGTGTTTGATTGAAGGTGATCCTTGGGAGTTGTGGATTAAAAATTAAACATATAAATCAATTTTATAATCAATTTTAAACATATTAAGTCTCCAATATATGAATATGTAATATTAAATAGTTATCAAATTTATTATGAAAACCCCCTTCCTTGCTATGAATATATGACAAAAAATGTAACATATATAATTATATGGATTAGATGTTTATAATATATTATGAACTCTTAAGTAATTTTTTTTATAACATTGTATTCTTTCAACACATTAATGGGCAAGTCAAAAAGCAACAAAAAGAGTAAAAAGTTCAAGAAAAGTGAACAAGTGAAAACAACAAATATGACAAACTAAGGAGAAGCATGGCTCTCTGATTCAAAAACATTTAATGTTGCTCTAGAGTGAAAAGTTAGAGAGGGAGCAAAGAATAAAAAAATCAACCTCTACCTCATTCAAACCGACAAAACCTTCAACAAAATGTGACATGCCCTTTGTGTGTGGGTGTAAAACACTTGTCTTAAATAACGAGATGAAAATGGATTATGTGCATATACATGCTACCTCTAAATTTGTTCTATTGGACTCTAATGAAGAATAAGAACCTAAAGATATTCCACTATCTGATAGTGATATATAATTATTTATATTTTAATATTTTATGTTCAAAATTTGAGATGATATATTTTCTATGAAATTATATAATTATGAATTTAACCCTACAAGAAATAGCTATTAACTCATTTTTATACATTTTTCATTATTTCGATCAACTATGCTCTAACCATAAACATTTCAAATCAATGTATGTTTACTTATTTAACTATAATTATTACTTTACATTATCAAGCATTTAATAATCTACGCAATAATTAATTGTATTCATTGCTTGCAATTGTGAAACATTAAACAATTTCATACCTTTCATAGATTTAAGAAATTCAATATATTGTTATATTTGTAGTTCTTTATGGATCCTATGTAGACCAATTTCAAGAATAAATTGCAAGAATATACATAGAAGTTACATTTGCCAATGCCAATATATGAGATTACGAATGAATGTTTAGACCATCTACCAAATTTCAAATGTTCTATCATTATCGATGGGTCAAGATACAAATCCATTGGTGCACACAAATAAAATGCAGAACAGTCTCCTGCTCAAACTACCATACACAATTTGGCCAACAAACACTCTAACTACAAAATTGAGGTAACTTTTCTTACTAATTTTTATTTATCAAAAAAATAAAACAATATCTTTATGGTAGATTTCAAAGATGTCTCCTATACAAAACTATGCTAAATGGCTCCTTCAAATTTTTCCAAAAAAAAAGGAGGCAATTGCCAAAAAACTCCTTAAAGAACTTCTAAAGATGGGTATGGGTTCTCCTACATTTTCATTTACAAAAATAGGAGTTGTACACTCTCTATTTTTTACTACAACAATGCAAATCGGGAAAAAATCCTATGTTGGTGGTATTGTAAAGACTAAGAAAGAAGTTGAAACAAAAGTTCCCTTTCTAACATTCTAAGCCATCAAAGAACAAATTAGTAAGATTTATAATTGTTTGTGTTTTCATTAACCAATTGCATATCTATTAAGTATGATCATTGTTTCTCTGACTTCATTACTAATATTTTTAGTCATTCACTCCACTAACCTATTCAAATATGTTGCAAACAATCCTCACTTCTAGCTTCAACTTCGGGCTAACCAAAACAATTTTAAACAAATAAGTGAAAAGACACAAACAAGAAAAAAATAGAAAGGTCTGGATGATGATTTTCAATAGCAAATCAATCAACAACTCACACTTTTACTATGTTAAAGATTTTCCTAGATTTCTTACTATTTAAGTTTTCACATACCACTCAACATTTCCTTACATACATGGCCTCTTACACAATTTTGAAATGCTTTAAATTGCACATCATTTTAATACTTTGAACCTTCTTACCCTCCCTACTAGTTTCTATATTTATTCTTTACTAAGTTTTTATGTTTCATGGTATTATATGTTTTGTATGGCTTTAAATATTATAAACTTTTAAGATTCTAATAGATTTTAGATTCAAGTTAAGCTTTATGTTTTCTAATTATTACAAATGCATACCAAAAAAAGTTCACAACAAATTATAAATTTGTCAAATATTCCATGCATCACCCTTATCAGAGACTCTTGTTCTCCACTTGTTTAAATATCAAAGATCAACACAAACCCCAACATTTGGAGGAACTCCACAACAACACGGCTTTGTTATCTTATTATCTTTAAAAAATGATCAATTTGAATTATTCAAATATTTAAAACTTTGTATCAAATTTTTATGAACAATATTTTTCTAATTTTGGTTGGCCAAAAATACACAATTAAGTCGGCTATAATTCCATGGAAGAAACTAATAAAATAAGTATTAATTAAATAAAACCAACCCTTGAATAAATCATATAAACAAACGGCAATTCTCAATGTTATTTAGGGACGATAGGATTTACTTTTTAACCTGCAATTCTACATACGGCAAGAAAGAAAAGCCTAAATTCTAAACCCTAACTACGAGACCAACAAAACCCTACTTCAAACCTTACGAAATCAACAAAGGATGGATAGAGTGTCACGCATTCGAGATTGTTTCAACAGAGGTTGCTGCATTGCAAGATTACAATCAAAAGGTAAAATAAGCTTCTGTTCAGCCTCCATTTTTTAAGAAACGGTGAAATACTCAGATGCCTGGAATTTGTTAAAAGATTTTCGGCTGGTTATATGGAAAAGAAGATTTGCTTGATAACCTGTAACGCAGTAATCTAAATGACATGCATTATAGGAATTGATTTTCTTGGAATCGCTTGAAAAAAATCTAGTTTTTGTCAATATTTTTTGTTTCTTTTAAAACTAGCAGGCAATGCTTGAAGAACATTTGCAATGTTTGTTATCATAGTTTATATTTTGTAACTAGTTATTCTCACAGCACAACCTCACTCTCAGAACAATTATGATCGAATCTAGCAATAATCTAGTTAAATTGAGTTTTCCCGAAGGTTTTGATGTTATGTTGGCAGTGGTGCATGTTTGATAAGTTATTAAAAGTCAACTGTGTAAAGTAGAAAGCCTTGTAGTAAAATATGTTCGAAATGTATAGAATAAACAGAACTTTTACTATTTGTAAAAGTTGTTTGTCCCTCTGTAGTTATTGAAAAATATATTACAGAGGTTGTAAATATGTGTTGTATACTTTGCATGTTTGACACCTGTAGAAATTTTCTTGAGCCTTCTTTTAAGGTGATTTTAAGGCCCGTGGTTCTATATCCATTGCAGTGTAATACTGCTTAGTGGTCTGCTACAGTGACGTGCCTATAAATAATCCCACATGGATTGGGGTTAGAATAAATGAGAAATATTTTATTGTATGGTGAACGAAAGAGTTAATGCAGTGAGTGTTGTTGTCTCGGAACTCATGATGAGCAGAGTAAGTTCACGGTCGCAGAAAATATCTTTCCTGCATTATGCATTGTTCTTGTTAAACTATTCTTTAGCTTTCTTTAATATATATGATGGTGCAGGGAGATGTTTGTTATTCAACAATCACGCACAATGACTACAGTAGTATGAATGGCTGTTTGTTTTGAATTATATGAATATGAAAGCTATGAAGCACAATGACTACAGTAGTATGAGTGGCTTTTTGTTTCGAATTATATGAATATGAAAGCTATGGTATATGTTTTATGCAGCTTATCATCCAGGATGAGGCCCTTGGATGAGCAGGAAACAACTGCAGTTTTTGAGAAACTTCACAAATTTGTAGGGAACAATCTGAAGCACATTGTAGAAAGGCCTTCTAGTGAAGGCCCCGATGGGAAATCTGGACTATACTTTTCCGCCTGCAGAAAAATCGTGTCTACTATGTGAGTGAGGCCCTCGTTAAGAGAGCTACCAACATTGCAAGAGATCATCTGGTGAGCCTTGGCACCTGCATTGGAAAATTCACAAAGAGTGGTAAATTCCAGCTCACCATTCAATGCCTTGATATTCCTGCAGCCCATGCCAAGTACAAAATATGGCTCAAGCCCACTGCAGAAATGAATTTTCTCTATGGTAATCATGTTACGAAGAGTGGATTGGGTAGGATTACTGAGAATACTGCTCAGAATGAGGGTGTTGCTATTTTTAACATGTCTGATATTCCGTTGGGGTTTGGAGTAGCTGCTAAATCCATCCAGGATTGTAGGAAGCTTGACCCCAATGGAATTGTTGCTTACCATCAGGCGGATATTGGTGAATATTTGCGCATGGAAGATGAGCTCTAAAAATGGAATGGACTGCTTCTTATGTGGTTAAATTGGTATTCAACTTATAAATTGGCAGCAGAATCCTCAAGAGATAGTTTTTGCCAAAATCCTTTTCCCAGGAGCAACTGAAACCAATTGCAGGTTTTTCTAATGTTTCTTTGAGATGATTTAACCTAGCCAATTGGTTTTAGTATAATGTTTTAACTATGGAAGCAGATATCTTTAAAATTGTCATGATATATTCCAATATAGCTTTTCACTGCCGGGTTCCCATCATTTTCTTGAAAATATCATGACTTTTTCAAAATATCATTTATTATGACTTTGAAATTCACCAATATATTGCAATATATCACTGACAATATCACAACAAATTATTCAATTTTTTTATTAGTCTATTCTATATGAGCAATAGACCTGCAATATTTTTGATCGTTCTTCTCTGGAAATTTTATATATGGGTTATACACTTTGAACAGTGTAAGCAGCTGTTAAGATTTCCAGCTGCCATTATTGAATAGCAGTTAGATCTGTTGCCAAGGGACAGTGGCAATTATTGCTGTCATTATTTAAATAATGAACATAGTTAGATACAGTTGTGAAGACACTCGTACAATTTGGCTTGAAAATCTTGTGAACAAGGAATGTGATTGTTGTTATTGTGATTAGTGATTATCACATTTGCCTTTGATAAGGGCAAACATTGCTGTCATTATTTATGATTAATGAGCATAGTCATTACTAGACAAAATAGCAAAGCAATTATGCTATCCTTTGACTTGTCATTAACAACAGTAACATCATGACTTTTTGTCATTTCTACTTGTCAATGGATATTGCTGTTGTTACTTCATTTGTAAACATAGTTGTATTGTTGAGGTAATTGTCTGGGAATTTTCGTTGTCACATATCAGCTGTTAATGTGTTGTATTAGTGGAGATTGTTACCATCATTATTGACTTCTGACATAACCACCTGTGATTAATAATCTTCTTATGATCACTGATTGGTAGCATTCTGTCATTATTGTGATCTTTATCATTCTTGATCCATATGGCGTTCTTTAGCATCGCTTTTATTCCTGCAATCAATTAATATTGGCATCATTATTGCTGCCAACATTTTAAGAAATCCTATGTTCCACCGGCGTCGGGACGGGGGGATGCCAGGATAGGGGGACAAAGGGGCCTCAATTTTGGGACGGCGGGGGGACGGCGGCGGGGGGTGGGGGGGGGAGAGTGGGGAGGGGGTGTATATACTATATACTATACATATGGTACTTGAAATGCTAGTTATGAAAAGATGTATAACCGTATAAGACTATTAAGAAGTAAAATAGCAAAATTGAAATACTAAATTAGTAAATACTAGATTGTACTAACTACTAACTTACTAAGTAAATACTTGAACATTGAACATTGAACAATGAATATTGAAGTTTTCAATATCAAATTACTAATTAGAAATTAGAATAGTAATACTCAATACTACAATGTAACAATTGTTGAATCAACAAATGGAAGATTTCTATTATATCAATATGATATCAAAAATATCTGATCATAAAGATGATTACAATGAGTAGCATGATATCAAAACAAGTACAAAATCAAAATGTCAAAATGACAAAATGTAGTGAAGGAGGCAAAGGCCTCTAATCATCCCTCGTGAGGTCAGAAAACTCCTCATCACTGGAACCACTGAACTCCCCAAGGTCAATATCCACCAAAGGAACACCAACCAGCCCTATATCTGAAGCATCCTCATCCTCATCAATCTGTGATGGCTCCTCTGGCTCTACATCCCATCGTGCTGTTGGGCTCTCCTTGTACACACGTGTCCTACGGTCAGTGATACACAAGACACTATGTACAACCACTAGCTTCTCTGCTCTCCTAGAGGTAAGTCTATTCCTCTTAAGAGAGTGGATGAAGCTATAAGTAGACCAGTTCCTCTCAGAAGCCGAAGAACTAGAAACTTGGGACAACAAACAAATGGCTAGTGTGGTAGTCAGTGATTTCGGTCCATGACAAGTCCACCACAAAATCGGATCCTCCTGTGCCATAGTTCTTATGTTTGCCTTTGCTGCAGCCTTATAACCTCTAAGAGTAGCAAATTTCGTCCACTCAGTGCGAATGTTGCCAGCAGCACTTGAAGAACCCTTCCTTCACCTCATCATCCTGAATCGATGTAACTCTACCAGGCCTAGGCATGTACCACTTTGGATTCAATGCATAAGCAACCATGTGCAAGGGAGTGTTTAGGCTGTCCCATCTACGCTGAATAATAGGTTGAATGTAAAAATTGTGGAATGCTAAAGTGGGGTCCTTCTCTCGCACAACTGCCCTCATCTGACCAAGCATAGAATCAATGCACTCATACACCTCTCCAAGGTTAGGTGCATCCCCATCCCCATATCTGATGACCTATACAACTGGTGTAATGATGGCGACAATATATTTTGCATCATGCCAAAATGCATCACTCTTCACTATCTCCTTCACCCTCTTCCCCTGCTATGTCCTGGCCCCATCCCAACGATTCCATTCTTGTGTCATAACCATGAGTTGCAGTGGCTCTTGCAACTCAAGCATTCTCTCCAAAAGAATGAAATAGGATGCATATCTAGTCTCAACTGGTTTCAAGAATTCCTTCGCGAAGCTCCTGAAGATGGCATGTGAAGTGTGGTGGTTGCAGATATACATTTGCACATCTCTAGCATTGTTGACCACTCCTATAATCCACTCAATCTTCCCCATGTACTTGAGTGCATTGTTCATGGCATGCACACAACATGGAGTTGCCCAAATGTGTCTGTATGCTACCTCAATAAGCCTCCCTGCAGCTCTGCACACATGTGTTGCATCTGTCACTACTTGGACCACATTTTGTGGCCCAATCTCCTCAATAGTTGCCTGAAGGATCTCAAACTGAAAATTAGCATCTTTTTGATGCCTTGAACAATCAACCGCCCTAAGAAATAATGGGCCCTCTGAGCATGTAACTATGACATTGGTGAGTGGACGATGCCTAATGTTCGTCCACCCATCCATAACTATGCTACATCCAGACTCCTCCCAACATGCCCTCATCATCTCCATCAATGAATTGATCTTGGCATAGTTGTTATCCAAGATCGTGGTCCTCAATTTGTGCTCACCTGGTGGCACATATGATGGTCCTCCCTTCGCCACCATCGACATCATCTCCTTATAATAAGGAGATCGAGCTACATGGAATGGGATTCCATTGGCAAAAAAGAACCTGCCAATGGAATCATCTATCTGATCCCTCAGGTGCACATTAAATAAATCAGCTATGGGGTTAGGCTGACTTTGCATCTTGCATTTCCCCTTGCCCTGTTGTGATTCAGCCATAGTGCTATAAGTGGATGACGGTCCTGAGGCTGACCCTGACAATGTTCCTGCTCTCTGATGCAATGTAGGAGTAGAAATATGTGGCTGCGTCTGCATTTGCTGCTCCTGAATCTGCTGAATAGTCTGAATATGTTGCCTACCAGACAAGGTAGTAGGCATTGGAACTGCCACGTCATCTGGAACACCCCAAAGCTTGTTGAACTCAATTCTGTATTTCAAATTTTTAGCTTTCTTCAAAAAATCGCATGCTCCCACACCCTTTCCTGGCCAAAAGAGGAAGTGTGCATTAACTCTGGTGATGCTCCCAAACCAATCATCACCACAAATGTTGCATTTCCATTTCCTCGTACCACCAGTTGATGACGTTGGGGCTGTTATTCTTGTTGCAAACTGTTTGAGAGGAGATTTGGGATCATAAGGACCCCTAGCCCACTTTGCCAAAAGCTGGGAAGGGCAATCAGTAGAAACTGGTGCACTAGCTATGGAACTAGTTTGCCCTTCTGGATTTGACCCATGCTCACCCCCCTCATTGTGCTCATCCTCATGCTCAGGTTCATATTTTGATTGGCTTGCACTATGAGAATCAGTTTCCATCTCATCCTCACTCATTTCATGACTATGGGAGCTCATTTTGACACTGCATTTCACAAAATGAAAAAAAAAATCAATAAACACATAGTTTCAGCCTATGCCCTACTTTAAAATTAAAAAAATAAAACTTTATATTTTAAAATTTTTCAACAAATTTTAAATTGCAAAATAAAATCTAAGATTCTAAATTAATTTAAAAATGGAACAGTTCAAGAAATGAAATAAGAAAAATTTAAAAATGAAACAACAAGAAATGAAACAGAAAAAACATTGAAAATCAGAAAATAAAACAAAAAATTAGTTAAAAACCCTACCTTTTGCTTGAAAAATATCTTCAACAAGGTGAAAAATCTTCCTCCTCTTCTTCTTCTTGCTCCTTGACACTCCTTTTTCACTTGCAATCACTCATTTCACTCCTCCAATCACTCTTTCTTCAGCCTTCACTCTTCTTCTTCTTGCTGTAGCAAACAAGTAGAAATGCAAATGTGAATAAAAATGAAGATTGGAGGGCCTTTTGAAGGCATGTAAGAGTTTTGATGGGCCCCACATGCCCTTAGGGTTCGAATAGAACCAATATAATATAAAAAAAATCTTTTAAATTTTTGTTTTAAATGCCTTTTTGGCTGTCCGCCGCAGGAGACGCCTGGGCGTCCCCGAGACGCTCGAGGGACGCCCAGGCGTCTCCCTCGGCGTCTCGGAGATGCCTAGGTGTTTCCGCGTCTCTGGTGGCGAGCCAAAAAATGGTGGTGCCACCAGAGACGTGGGAACACCGTCCCCATGTCTCCCAGACATCCCCGTTCCAGAGACACTAGGGCCTAAGGGGGGGGACGCGTCCCCGGGGTTCACTGAAGAAATCTGAAACATTGTTGTTAAGCAATGTGAGGTATGATTGTTGCCACTGCTGTAAACTTAAGAGGTATTTGGACAGGTTAAGGGAACAATTATCAATTGTAGTTATCATTTTGTTTATAGATTAGTCTCTTGGACTTGATGATTGAGGTGAACGATAAGATTAACAGGTCTTATTTACTCTGTTTGTTTAGTTTCAACTGGTAGTTAGGTTAACTAATGCATCCATTGGATGTAGTTATGTGGAACCTTTTTATTGATAAGAATATTGCATCATATTATGCATAAAATTATTAAGTTTGTTATATAGTTTGAAATAGGTAAATACATGAGTGGTACAAATGTGTCTGTATTGAGTTGTTAAATATTTTTAGGAAAGTTGTTTGGGGAGTTTCCTAGAAAATAGGATATGGGAATCACATTAATATGTAATGTATTTGATTGAAAATTATGAAGCATTTTCTTGTGTTTTGATTTTTGTTGTTTCTATTTTACCCAAAATTTTCACAAAATGGAAAATTAAACAAAATTGACGAACAACAGTTTTTATATAATTTAATTTTCCAATATTTTCAAATGAATCTTTTATCTATATGTTTATTATTAATTTTTCCTATGAACAATCAGAGATGAATTTTTTTATTTTTTTATTTTTTTTTGGGGCATTTTAAGGTAGAGATTCAACTTTGTCAATAGTGTTTGTCAATTTTTCAACTTTATTAATAATCTTTATAAATGCTTGCCCCCCCACAGGAACAATTTTATTAAACTCTTTTAATCAATCAATTCCAGAGATTTCTAATAGATCACGCAGGCCAAAATTTGTTGTTAACTGTGGATTAAACATTTTTTGTTGTGTGAAATATGAATTTTCTTTCTGCTTGGAGATAGAGGAGGAAGCTTTGACCGTCGTGAAAGAAAAAGGGGCAATTTTTTTTAATTATTGACATTCATTTAATTTGTGATCCTTTTTGGTTCATTCCATAATTTGGCTCTACATGCATCTAATTTTTTTGAGGTCGCTCTATGTATCATGATCATTGTAAATCAATTCTTTCTTCTCCTCCAATCACTTGGGTTGCACCATTTCTTCAACTTTTGAATTGGGTTGTCTTTGTTTTTCAACTATCAATGCCATTGGTTAGTGGGTATGAATAGCCTGCACTTCACCTTGCATCATACCTACATTAATGGTGCCTAAGCCGAGTATTGCAAGATTGCCTACTTCTTAACCTCACTTGGCATCTAAATCTACTTTTAAAAGTCATTTTAATTAGTCAAACATATCTTCATTTTGCAGCCACCCCAGTAGTCTTTTACTCAAATAAAACTGAATGGTTTCAAGCTTCACTTATAGCAGCTACATTGAATGTGTAATTTGAGGTGGAATAACTGCATTAACATGGATTGCTCTGCTAAGATAAGGTGGTTTTGCTTTATACTAGGTGGAAAGAGAGTCCCAATAATTGTGATGGTTACTACCGATCCTATGAAGTCAGTCATTGATGCTATCAAACCTATTCAGGAGGTTGTACATTAGCATTCCCTTTTTACCAGCATCATTTTTTACTCTTAAGAACCTGCAAACAAAGTGTAGGGTGTCACCTAAATAAAATAGAAGATAAAGCTAATGGGTGATGGGAGAGAATTGTTCCTATGTATTGGCAATGGGAAGAGATAGATGCCAAGCTTGCCATTAGTGGCCTAGTCTTTGCAACAATAGTAGTGCTTTGGGCCTCAATTGGTCTTATTGGGGTATGATAAATGAATTCAGTAGTTAGGAACTAGGATATTTTATATGGTAGTCTTTTACACTAGCATGTGTAGAATTCGTCTCAAGGCTTTAATCAGGATATTACCAACCAATGCACTAAAACAAATAGTAGATTAATAAGCCTTTTCAGGGGAGAGTTCATGGGATGCATGGCTTATTGGGTATGAAAGAGGTTGCTTATCTCAGATGTTGAATTAAGAAATTACAAACTTTGAAAATTTTAGATTGCTACAAAATTATTCCCATTCTCCTCAGCTATGGATTGCTATTTCAAAGTATAAAATCAAGTTCAAAAAGAACAATCAGATCGAAGGAAGAACTAATAGAATTTACTGCAGCAGTAAGGAAATAATGAAAGATGCTAAGGGAGAGGAGCCGATTGTGGGACACAGTCCCATCACTAGTATACTTATGGACAGCATGGGGCCCACCAGTGGGTAATATTTATGCCAATAAAAATTTCAAATTTTCTTTTAAATATGATATGACAGATTCATATTAAATTCACAATATGTCCTATCATAGGTTGAATTTTTTGTTGCCACCTACTCAATAGTAGGTGAATGTAAGTGGACATTTATTTTCCTATTTCACAATATCAAGTGAATGCATCATGATAATCTTATTCCACAATATAAATAATATTTGCCACCTTCCCAATAAAAGGTTGTTGTGAAGGGATATTTTATTATCCAAAATATAAGTCTTCTTGCATTAAAAGTGAGTTGACATGTAGATAAGACATTTCCAAGAGATTTAATTCCAAATATATTTGAACAAAATACATTTCAACATGTCCCATTTCTCATCTTCTTGTTACTATCAACTGGTTCCCGGGTGTCCATAATAACCAATCTTTTTCTGAATTTGCCTACAAAATTGAAAAACATGAACTCTCAGGCTCACTATGCATTGCAAAATTTCATTAAAACACTTAAATATCACACTATTATTTACAAATCCAACTAAAAAACATTAATGATAATTTTTTTTAAAACTAGTTACAATTCAAAAAAAAAATTAATATCACTTCAAATCACCAACCAGAAATCCTACGTACCCATTAAGCTATCACTTCTACCATTAATCCATTCAATGCAAATCAAATTCCCTCCCATAATTCAAATTAATCCACTTTCTACCAATTCAAATTCAACAAACCTATTTATGCAAGCAATCCTCATTTGTGTGATGTAAGTTACACATTACAGTTTATTCAAAATTTTCACTTTTTGTTGCATGCTCCGGAGTGACGATGACCTCCTCCAAATCGATGCAGTCTCCTCCTTCAGCTTCTATGGTAAGTGATTTCCTGCCTTCGCAAAAATATAAACCACATTTCCATTTTCTACTATCACCAATTGTCTTCTCCATTTACATTTAAATGAATTGACATCTTGTTAATTTCCATAACCATCCTTTATGTTGTCATCGACCAGTCTCCCTTTAAGCTCTGTTATCGTAGAAATATTTCCAACCCTTTCGAATACAACATTACCATACATATATATGTTGCACAAAATGATACATATCCACGTATGTTTCCCATAGCCCTATCCATTTTCATGAAACTTACACATTTATCTATATCCGCAATATATATATCCCTGTTCATTTTAATGAAACTTACACATTTCTCTCTCCTTATATATATATATATATATATTTGCAAAAATAGATAGATACCTAATTTGAATGTAAATGAACAAGGTATAAATTGAGTGTAGATACCTATATTTGTTGATGAAATGTTCAGTAATATATTAATTTCAAATTAGGTATCTATTTATCTCTGCATATATATATATATATATATATATATATATGAAAAATAGAAATATATATACATTGTTCATTTACATTCAAATTAGGTATCTATCTATCTCTCCAAATATATATATATATTTCCTATAGCCCTATCCATTTTCATGAAACTTACACATTTATCTATATCTGCAATATATATAGCCCTGTTCATTTTAATGAAACTTACGCATTTCTCTCTCCCTATATAAATAATTAAAATGAACATGGCTATATATATTGCAAATATAGATAAATGTGTAAGTTTCATGAAAATGGATAGGGCTATAGGAAATATATATATATTTGCAGAGAGATAGATAGATACCTAATTTTAATGTATATGAACAATGTATATATATTTCTATTTTGCATACTGAAATTAATATATTACTGAACAATTCATCAACAAATATAGTTATCTACATTCAATTTATACCTTGTTCATTTACATTCAAATTAGGTATCTATCTATCTTTGCATATATATATATATATAGACAGATAGATATATATTGCATACTGAAATTTATATATTACTGTACAGTTCATCACCATATATAGGTATCTACATTCAATTTATACCTTGTTCATTTACATTCAAATTAAGTATCTATCTATCTCTGCAAATATATATATATATGGACACATAGATGGATATGTATGTCCTCATTTACATTGAACCTAATTAGATGTATGCTTTGTTTGTTGTTCAATTAAAGTGACTGTAAATATCAGCCCCTATCCCTTACAGTCAACTGTCATAATGGCTAACTCCTACTTATGTTACATAAAATAATTAAGAGCCATGACACACAAAATTACACACATTTATATGCTATATGAAGTTATATCTAAGTATGTTGTTTGAGAAATGGTATTAACATAAGTATGAGTCAGCCATCATCAAAGTTAGCTATAAGCGAGAGGGGTCAATATTTACGTCGCATCAAAACACTCTTTCCTTGCAGTGCATGCAGTCAAAACTGCTATAAAATCCATGGAAAATACCATGACTTATAAATTCTTGGCAAATGCCAAGAATTTAAATTTCATGGCAAATGCCATGAACTTTATACCACTTCACTGCATTCTCTACAGGGAAAAAAAGCTCCTTCGTTTCTTTGTTTTTTCTTCAATTAAATTGAGAGAGAATACATGTTTCCTATAGCAGACTTTTACATACCATACCCACCATATGTCATATGTCCAAATGTATACCCACAATCGGCTGCTATGCCCACACATTGCTCCTCTCCCTTTTGTGTATGTGTTGTTTGTTCTTCAATTTAACCGATTGTAAATGACAACCCCTCTCCCTTACAGCCAACTATGATAGCATATGACTCCTACTTATGTTATAACCATGGAATGAAAGAGCATAAATGACTTGAAACATTAGTAAGATAGATATATACATACATACATGTACATAGATATATATATATATATATATATATATATATATATATATATATATATTGCAGAGATAGATAAATACATAAGTTTCCTATAGATAAAATAAAAAGTTTCATAATGCTACACATTGCAAGTTCGTATATATGTGTATCATAATGCTCTGTCTGTTGTATGATATTGTTGTTTCAAGTTTATATATAAAGGTATCATAATGTTGTATGATGAAGGGTTTAATGGTATCACTGAAATGTTTATAAGAGGTAGATTTCTACATATGATAGTATATCATGCATTGCTCGATTCATTGCACACATACCCTTTGTCATTTCAAATCAACTCAATTAGATGCATGGTTAGCTTGTTCTTCAATTATAGTCAATAGTAAATGTATGAATTGATTGTTTTAGTTGGTATCATTATTTTCAATATTAAGTGTATGATGTTTACTAATCACTGTGTTGGTTCAATGTAGAGGAAGATAAATGCGCAAACAAATACTAGGCAATCTTCAAGGAGGAAGCCTCCACAAAAGTGGAGGCGGAAAACTATGCCCACACACAAGAGAGGTGTGCATCTGCCACATAGCAATGAGGAGGATGTTGTCATTCCTGTTCACCAGTGAATTGAAGAACCAAGTAGTGTGGAGGAGGTAGAAATTGTTCTGGAGCAGCCAACCGAATCTGTAGTGCAAGCTAACTTAGCTGTATCAACAAAAAAGGTTGCATCGAGGCGAGAATGGACCCAAGCTGACATGGACCGCGCCCTTCAAGATGTCAAAGACTACGACTAGTCAACTAGAGGTGCAGAAAAAAAAAGTGGGGTATTCCTACCTCAACATTGTCCAATTGGCTAGGTGGTGTGACCAAAAGGAAAGGGCCCCTAATAGTCCTAACTGAGGAGGAAGAGTCATTGATCGTCGAATGGTGCAAGGAGATGGTTGTTGTTGGTCAAGGTTTGCAGATTGTCAATATGAAAATAGAAGTGGCCCAAATATGTGAAACAAGGAATAATCCCTTCAAGAATGGGCTTCTGGAAAGTCATGGTGGACGGGATTCAAAAGAAGGCATCCTAATCTCTGCTTGAGAACAACCCAATGTCAAGATAGATACCATGCTATAAATCTGAGGCAACCAGTTGTAAGTGCTTTCTACGACACTTTGGAGAAGGCATATGTAGGAGGGAACTATGGACCGCAGAGGATTTGGAACTGCGAGGAGACAGGGCTGCAAGCTGGCCAAAATGGTAACATGAAGGTGTTTGCCTTGAAAGGTGTGAGAACTATTGCTTACATTATCCCAAAGAGCCAGGAGTGGATCACTATTCTAGCATGTGTCAATGTTGCAGGTCAAAAACTTCTTGGTTTTTATTTGTTCAAGAGCAAAAAAAATGTGCAAAACTACATAGCCAACTATGAGCCAGGAGCATTGATGGTTGTTCAACCTCACGCATGGATGACCAAAGAGATTTTTATCAAATGGCTCAAGTTCTTTCCTATGCAAGTACCTAGGGGTTGCTCACCCACCCATAGAAACCTCTTGATATTTGATGGCTATGGAAGCCATGTAGCCTTCTCTACCATTACCAAAGCAAGGGTGCTTGGTATTGACTTGCTCACCCTACCCGCCCACACATCACACAAGTTGCAACCTCTTGATGTGGGTGTTTTCTCATCTTTCAAGTGTAACTTCAAAAATGAAAGAACAAATTGGAGTATTAGACATCCAAATCTGGAGATAAGAAGGGCAGAATTGGCTACACTTGGTAGCCTAGCTTTTCAAAAGTCATTGACTTTTTCAAACATTATAGCTGGCTTCAAGAGGATAGGTATTTGGCCATTTGATCGAAATGCTTTGGATAATGACATGAGGGCTAGCAAGACATTCCACTTTGCTTCCCCTGAGGAAGCATCAGTTGCTGCAAACATTCTAAGCCTTTCCAACAATGGTTTGGTAGTGAATGAGGGTGAGTGTAATGTTGGAACTACAAAAGTTGGAGATTAGCAAAATGGGATGCATGGTTAGTATATTCTGCAATTGTTGTATGAAGTTAAATTTTAGTATGCTATTTGAGAAATGGTATTAACTTAAGTAGGAGTCACCATATGGTTAGTATGTTTTGCATTTATTGTATGAAGTTATATTTCAGTATGTTGTTACACTATGTACAATTGTTTCATATGTTGCTTATTTCCAATCAGCTCAATTAGATTTTCATTAATTACACTCAATCTTACACGTATGAATTTGTTGTGACATTATGTGCCATTGTTTGATATGCATATGCATATGCAATAGTCATATGAGTATGCAATATACATATTGCATTTGCATATGCAATATGTAATATGCATATTGCAAATTGCAAATATGCATATTGCATATGCATATTTGCATTATGCATATGCAATATGAATATGCATATGCATGTATGCAATATGCATATGTTGTATGAAGTTAAATTTATGTATGTTGTTTGAGAAATGGTATTAACATAAGTTGGAGTTGGCATATGCATATATGCATATGTTGTATGAAGTTATATTTCAGTATGATGTTTGATAAATGGTATTAACATAGGTAGGAGTCGACATATGCAATATGCAATATGCATATGCATATTATGTTGTATGAAGTTAAAATTCAGTATGCTATTTAAGAAATGGTATTATCATAAGTAAGATTCAGTATATGCATATGTATGTGGATACTATCAGCAATTGCCTTCTCTATTTGCATTTAAATTACATGGATTGGATTCGTTTGTTCTTCAATTACTCTCAAACTTACATGTATGAATTTGTTGTTTTAGATTCCAATGAACCACTTGAACCAGCAGTATTGGGAGACCATAATACTATTGGAGACATATCTCTTTCCTTTCCAACTCCACCTGAGCAACCCTCCTAGCTCTTAGATGGTGCTGCCAATCTTGGTATGGATATGCATGTGGACGAAGAACAGAGTCTTTCAATGCCATCTCCACTGCACAACATGGGTCCGAATACGTTAGTACATTTCTATGTTGATTGGGGAGACAATGACGGTGAGCAGTTAGGAGATAGAACAGGTGCTACAGATAGTGAGATTCCAAAAACAAATAATGCCGATTTGATTGAGCCTTTGGGAGGCCAACAAACTTCTCGCATCTCACAGTTCTTGAAGCTACCGGGTCATGTGGTGAAAGACAAGTCTAATAAGGTAGCTGACCGTGGGATCAAATTGAAAAGAGGATCCCAACTCCTAACTACTGATGACTTCATGACAATGCTAAGTGAGCAAGAGGAAAAGAAGAAGGAACTAGAATAACTAAAATTGAGGAAGAAGCAACAACTTGCAAAGCACAAGATAGAAAGGATTGCAAAATTGGAGGCAAAAAGTCTTATGAGAATTGAAAAGGAAAAGCAACGAGTAGCAGCAGAGGTTGAAAAGGAGCTGCAAAAGAAGGAGAAGGACAAAAAAAGGGAGGACCAATGGAGAGAAAAGGAAGCCAAAAAAAAGGGAAAAAGAGTTGGAGAAGGCACAAACAAATAGTGCAAAGGAGAGGTGACTTAGCAGCCCTCTAAATCCCTTGCCTAACCGCCATAGGGTCTTCACAGATTTCGTATCTATTCAATGCCCCCAAAATTTTCCATCACCTACCCAAGCATACTGAAACAACATACTGGAACAACAACTTCATGCATATATGCATATACATATGCATATGCATATGCATATCAAACAATGGTACATAGTGTAACAACAAATTCATACATGTAAGGTTGAGTGTAATTGATGAACAAATTAACCATGTATCTAATTTAAATGTAAATGGAGAAGGCAATTGCTGATAGTATGCACATGCACATGCACATGCATATTCATGTACATATGCTGACTCCTACTTATGTTAATACCATTTTTGAAACAACATATTGAAATTTAACTTCATACAACAATTGCATATATGCAACAACATATCTAACAATGGTACATAGTGTAAAAACATATGCATACATGTAAGGTCAACTATAATTGAAGAACAAACTAAGCATGCATATAATTGAGTTGATTCGAAATGAACAACATATCAAACAATTGTACATAGTGTAACAACAAATTCATACATGTAAGATTGTGTGTAATTGAAGAACAAATTAACCATGCATCTAATTGAGCTGATTGGAAATGAGCAACATATGAAACAATGGTACATAATGTAACAACATATTGAAATATAGCTTCATACAACAAATGAAAACATACTAACCATATGTTGATTCCTACTTATGTTAATACCATTTCTCAAACAACATACCGAAATTTAACTTCATACAACAGTGTAAAAACATATGCATACATGTAAGGTCGATCGTAATTGAAGAACAAACTAACCATGCATATAATTGAGCTGATTCGAAATGAACAACATATCAAACAATTGTACATAGTGTAACGACAAATTCATACATGTAATATTGAGTGTAATTGATGAAAAAACTAACCATGAATCTAATTGAGCTGATTGGAAATGAATTAGGGAGACTTGAATTCATGAACGCTTTTCTGATGGCAACCTATGCTGCATGGGTCGACAATTCCATTTGAATTGTTAAGTGTTGCATAGGTAACCATTGAAAGCCTTCACAAAACCAAGTCCCCTAAATGATTCAAATACAAAGCTACAATAGTTGCATGATTGAATTGATGTATCCTAACTTGTTAAAAAGATAACACCCCCAAATGAATCAAAACACCTAAAAAATAGAACACACTTGCAATTAATCAAAGGCACCTAAAATTGATAGAATTGTTGTAGGGCTGATTTGATAACCATGCATCTATTAGAGTGTATGATAAATGGTATTAACATAAATAGGAGTCAACCATCATAGAGAATAGTTGTAAGGGAGAGGGGCCGATATTTATAGTCACTTTAATTGAAGAACAAACAAAGCATACATCTAATTAAGTTCAATGTACATATGTATATGTATATGTACAGGTATCTATGCATATGCAATGCTAAATTGGATGGAGAGTGTAATGAATGGAAGGTACGATGCATTATATGATGGAGACTGTAATGTTGTTGCTGGTTATGCTTATGCATCATTCCTTCCTTCGTTCCACTCTCAACCTAAAATAACTTCACTTTTTCCTTTGCATATGCATATATACATATACATATACATATGCATGCATATGAATATAGATATGATCACTTGAATAGACATGTAATTGTAGACCTGCAACTTGCATATATATAATGTCAGTATTAGAACATTATCATACACTCCATAGTTTCTGGTGGCATGCACCTATATGTAGTTTCGGGTGGCATGCACCTATGTTTTGGCCAAAGTATGTATGTATGGCTGTATAGTATACACACATACATGTATGCATGTGTGTATACATACTATACACACATGCATACATGTATGGATGTGTGTATACATACTATACACCCATACATGTATACATGTGTGTATACATACTATACACCCATACATGTATACATGTGTGTATACATACTATACACACATGCATACATGTATGTGTGTATATACTACTATACACACATGCATGTATGCATGTGTGTATAGTATGTATACACACATGTATACACACATCCATACATGTATGTGTGTATACATACTATACACACATACATCTAGGTATGTGTGTATAAGTATGTCTGTCTATGTATCAAATAGAGATATACATACATACATAAATAATTATGTAGTATGTATGTATGTGTGTGTGTATACATGCATACATAATATTTTATTGTTTAGTATAATATAAAGATGTTGAATATTATATCAATTTAAAAAGAAATTTTTTTTCAATTGAAAATTAAAATGATTACTAAATTGACTAGGAAAATCGTATAAATGATTAGTCAATAAAAAAAATAAAATGATTACGAAATTGACTAGGAAAATCCTATAAATGGATACAATTGCATTCCCTAAAACTCCACGATTCAAGTAGAGATGAAGGATAAGGAAGAGTGGACGATGGGGGTCGGGAATTTTTGAGCGAGGGGTTCATGACAATGGTCGAAAGAGCCGGCTAAAACATAGGTGCATAAAACCCTTCACAGTCGAGTTGCAAAAACACACGAATGGTATGTATATGTATACACACAGTCAAAAAAAAATATACACATACTGCCACTATACATATGCAAATTATCGAGGAATAAAATGCAAAAAAAGCTCTATATGAATGGTGGATTGTGTGTATATGTGTGTATACACACATATATATGCATATATTCCAATTACAGAGGTATAAAATGAAAACAAACACATATATTATGGTGGTGTGTGTATATGTGTATGTAGACATATAAATATGGATATATATAGACATATACACACAATCGGCCATATATACGCATAAATGTAACTGTATACATGCATATAAACATAGTGGGCCATTTATATGCATATATATAACTGTATTCTCACATATATACACACAATCTGCCATTATATAGTTCCATTATTGCTGGAAAATTACATTTGTGGATCGTTGATGTGTGTATACGTGTGTATACACAGATATATATGCATATATTTACATTTATATGCATATATATATGTGTGTGTGTGTGTACACACACATAAATACAAACAGTTGGCCATATACATGCATATATATATCTGTATACTCACATATACACATAGTCGGCCATAATATACATAGTAGAGGCCATGAATAAGGTGTAACAAAGCTTCATTACACAATGAAATCATTACAACTTTTTCTTGCTATTTTAACAAAAGAAAATCGCAAGAAAAACCTAAAAAAATCTTGCAATGCATAGTTATTGCCTGAGTGAGGTTGGAAGACAACCTCACCTGCATAGCAAGAAGTTATATAGTTTCCTTTTATTGAATATGGTGTTGATAAACACAGAAAGCACGAAAAATGTATCACCACTACTCGGCCATGGCCTCACCACTGTCGGTGTCCATCCTAACCAGAGCTGGTTTTGAATGCAACCGCTGAAAATGAATGATGTCTCATGAATGGATGTTTCGTGAACACAAAGCAAGACCAAGTGAATGGTGTGCATGCCAAGGTGGTAGGCATTAAGACCAACAGCGGGGAATGTGTAGCAGTTAATGCACATTAACTAGGACTGCTAGTTGCAAGTACTAGCATGATGCTAAACAACCATCGGTCATACAGATGTCTGTGATAGGTATACGCCAAATTTTTAGACTTTTTTGGAAGTTTTTGGAAATCACCCCCAAAACCTTGGAAAGCATGCTTGAAATCTCCCCAAATTTTTATTTCAAACTGCCAGCTTGACAATGAAGGGACGTGGCAAAAAAAATTTAGCCGACTCAGACGCTGATGACGTGGACCCCTCACTCAAAGTTACCCTACCCACCATCGAGCCCTCTCCCTTAGTTTATCACAAACAGATAAAAATAAAAATAAAAAAGGGGAAAGATCCATGAATGTACGATACTACCCACTTAGGTTGTGTGGTGGTGCACACAACCCCAACTTGCGACATATGTACGATACTACCCACTTAGATTGTGTGGTGGTGCACACAACCCCAACTTGCGATATACTTATTGTATACCCAAATTGCATTACAAAGAACCAAAGCATGAAAATCCTATTGTCGGTCCTCTATTAATTCCATGTTCTAAACAATCAGCCACAAATTTTGAGATTCCATTTCTCACCTGATAGTTGCAAAGTGTGGTCTTTCTATTAATATCTTGTTGGTCAAAAGGAATTCTCACTATTTAGAGTATCACATGAAGTTTGCCCCTTAAGTGTCAATTGTTTTCTAAGATTTTATAATTGGTATTTGTTTGTAAATTCGTGTTCATCTTCTGTTGTTTATGAAAGATTAGAACCATAGTACTAAATTGGCTCGCTCTTTTTTTCTACGGCTTAACCATGAAGTTTGGTCTTGGTGGTGTTTTAAATTGCAAAATCTATGTGGATTTAAAATAATTAGCCATTCTTAGTCATTCCCTAAAATCAGTCTACTATGTTGAGGGCGGGGAATTGTTGGACTGCAATATTTGATATTAATTCTAACCACTATTGTTAAATGTATTTTAAGACAAATGTTCCACAAAATTGTGTTTTTTTTTTAAACTATATTTTTCATTTGCACTTTATTAGTGTTGGTAAAAACCTCTTGATATTGGCAAGGTTTTTTTCCTAGAGTTTATGGGAAAATTTAGGAGGGTTTTGTTTCTGTTGGTCAATTTTCACAGTTTGAATTGGAAACATTAGCTGTGCTAAATTCCAAGACCTTATCTTAACATAAGAACTATTTTTTGTTGATCAGAGTTTTGATTTCTTTGCCATGGAAGGAAAGAACCAAAATTAATTTAACATACGTCTTTGCAATTTTGACACAATGTCCAGCCTAGAAAGTTTCCAAAATACTTCCAACACATAGAACACCTCCATAGGGATGAAACATATCACATCTTTCCTGCAAAGTTCAATGAATGTGCTATATGTTTCATATTTGTTGTTCCTTTGAGACATTTAAGAACTCTTCTTATAACTTATTAAAGTTAGTAGGACTAATTGATAAAATGCAACAAAAATGACAATTCCTAAAATGGATTCAATTTATCCGGTAATGTAAGGTGTAGATTGAACCTTGAAACATGTAACTAAGTGATCAAGTTTGGGGTGAATGTGCTTTTTTTCACCTTTTATTATTGTTGTCTACCTTCATCAAGCTTTGAAGCATCTTTGATCTTTACTCTTGCATCCTTTGAGTAGAGTTGCATTAAGTTCATATAAGAGTGAATTCCACAATGCAAGATCATTGTTGGCTGATAAGAGTATTGTTCTTGGAAGAATATTCAACTAACATATTTGATTTAGTGATTGTCGCATCAAATCTTTATATCATCAAATTTCCCTTCAAAAACAATATAAAAAATTAATCCAAAGAAAAACAATACCAATGTATAAAAATTGGTCTTTTAATAGGTCATTTCCCATTCTCAATGTTATGAGTGAAATTGATAAAATTCATGTAACCACCATCAAATCAAAATTGATTTATTTCAGATTTTATACAAACATGCCTAATGAAGAATTATGGAGTGTATGTACATTGTCTTGAAACATGGTCATTTGAGCCTTTTGAAAGCATATGTATCACAAATTTCTCCTAATGGCATGACCATGTCATTATGTAAAAACTTACCTTCATCTTAATTTAGATGTAGAGTAAATGTGAAAGATTCCACAAAGAAGAAGACAATTAATTTTCTTATTAGAATTAAGTGTTTAGATTCTCAAATCCATTCTCTATGATGTGAACAAATGTATGTGTGCTAATATAAAGAGTAGTATAGCTATGGAATATTTGCTCAAAACAAGGTAAATAGACATACCGAGGATACTAAACAATAAATGTAGAATAGTAAGTGAATGTAAAATGTGGTCATACAACATGATTAAAAAATGGGGTATTAAGAGTTATAATTGTTTCGAATTTGATTCCATATAACATTTTGTATAATTGAAATAACAAATAAATTTGTGATAAGAGTTTGAAATGGGTAATTATAGTAATAGGTTTGGCTAAGAAATTAATATGCATTTAGGTCTTGGATCTACAAGAAATCAATAGAGAAGATATGGTTAGTTTTTGACCTCCAACAATTTCAACTCTGCAATATTATCCAATATGGCTTGTGGATTATCTTGTATTGTGAAATATAAAACATTTTCAAAGACTTTTAAGAAATATATGAATATAAAATTACACTAATTGTCATCTACAAGTCCTATAAAAGAAAACAATACCTCCAATGAAAAAATTCAACAACACAAGGTTGAGTTTTTGTAATGTCTTAGTTAAAATAGAACTAAAAAAATGTGCATTCACATGCTATTCAAATAGAAGCTTATAGAAGTTTGAGAAAGCACATTGCATAAATTTGAACCAAGCTCTACAAAATGACACAATGAAATCTAAAAAGAAAAACCCAAAATAGAAAGTGGTTTGGCATGGCTAAAAATAAAGTTATTTTCCTGGCCCAACAGAATAAATCTACAAAACATTAAAAACAATACAAAAGTATTATTTAACTTGTAGTGCCCCTCTATTCTCACCGTGGATGTGCAGGTAGTTTGGCCTTCGAACTTGAAGATGAAGGTAAAATAATAGGGATATTTAAAGGTCTATGCTAACGTTATTAAGCAGTTGATGTTGTATATTATGAGGGCTAATCAACATTATGTGACTGATCTTATTTTGATGTCTATGTAGCTGATTGTTTATGAGTTGATTCGATTGCTAGGTGTTGTTTCAATTGATATGTTTGGGTGAAAGAGACATTGTTGCATTACTCACTTGTGAGTACTCTACAACACTGTGATTCCTCTTTCATGGTGTGTTTATTTATATGGATATGTATATGCACGACTGTTTTGTGTGTCGCAGTTGCAGGTACTAGGCATTGACTCCACCTAAATTGGCAGGTATAAGCGTGCCTTGAAACCTAATGGATAAGTTGATCAGAGATAACACTTGGTCCCCTACCCTAGCCATCATCCTCGAAGAGGATGAGTATTTGGTTTGGCACCCTGTCTGTTTCATCAGTATTGTCAGTGGTCAATTAGTATTGCTTGAAGTTTTGCCTTGTCAGTTAGTGTTGCGTGAAGTATTGCTTTTTGACCCTAGATAGTGGACAGGTAATCATCTTGGCATTCAAAATTATTTGATAGATGTCGTTTGTTGTTTTATGCATTAAAATACTATTAAGTTGAAAGTATACTTTGATAAATAAATAATAATAGAATAAATAAATATATAAATATAAATAAATAAATATATATATAAATGTATATGATAATAATAGTTAATAATAAAATAAATGTATAATGTAATATTAAAATGAATAAATAAATAACAATATGATAAATAAATAAAATGTTATAAGGTTGGGATTTTATAATTACTGATAATGTGTAAGCAAAATAATGGTAAATAGTTTTACCGTTTGTGGAAATCGAGTATCTACTATATTATTTTGTAAATATTTCATATTCACCCAAATTGAGATAAATAAAATGAAATGTTTCAACTATTGATTTAATAAATTAAAAGTAACTAAGTAATTGGGTTTGTTTTGAATTCCCGTTAACCGTTATTCTTCTTCTTCTAAACTCTTCTTCCTGAAAACGTTTTGGATGGAATAGGCGTGAGAGGAATTTAATAGGGTCGTTACAAGTCTTTTGGGGGATCGCATTTTCTGCATCAGAGCTCCTTGGGGGTCATCAAGCATATGTCGGATTTCTAGACTTTAAAGGTCTTTAACTAGATCAGAGTTAGTGAAATAAATAAATGCGTGTCTGATATTGCCAAAACGTCTTAGGTAAGTCAGACCCTGAATGGCGTTTGAAAGAAGCATTGCTGGGAATCGAATCAAGGAACTCAAAAAAGAAGAGTAACCAAAGCTATTAATAAAACATCAGAACAAAACGCAACTCATGCTGCTCGTGCATTACAAAAAGTTTTGCTTTGGTGAGTTTTGGAATCGACATTAGAGGCTGAAAGCCAAAATAAATAGGTACGAGAATGAATTCCAACTTAAGTCTCTTATTTGTTCCTTATGCAATGTTTTGTTTGCATGAAATATAATGTATCGAACCTTATAATTAGAAGATTTGCTTCGATAGAGACATTACTCTGCAACTCAATTCGAAACTGTCTTGTGATTAAACTTTAATTTCGACTTGGGTCATGTCAAGCAATTTATGTACCGGTTAATGCTGCCTTTCTTTACACGCCTGTCAATCAGAGTAGTGGGATTCTAAATCGGTTTCATTCCTGTTACTTATTTTTCTTGAGCTTTTGATAAATATCTTTATTTCAATTCAAAGATCCACAAGGCAATAGGATTTGCTTTTACCGAATCGCCTTCACTTTAAAGCTCTTCAGCCTCTCTAAAGATTTTGTTTCTTGCTCTCATTGCGTTGATATTCATCATCTTTCTGTTTTTTAAAATTTTCCTAGACTCGAACCTAGGACTTCTTGCTTGCCCTAAACGATTGTGGGGGATTTTTGTTCTCTTTGGATTGTTTGCATTAGCCTCCTCAAGCCACGCTTTTGTGTTTGGAGTCTCTAGCGCAGGCTCTTGGCTTTGCAGTATTATGGGATGCGAAAAGATTCGAGTCTAATTCCAGAATAGACGTTACTGTGTACTCGTGTTTATCCGCTGAATTCGTTCCTTATTAGTTCCTGATTCAATCATGCAAATCGAATACCTTGATAGCAGTTTGAATGAAATAAATTTTTACATGGTTTAGTTGT
This sequence comes from Sequoia sempervirens, assembly GCA_007258455.2. Taxonomy (NCBI): domain Eukaryota; kingdom Viridiplantae; phylum Streptophyta; class Pinopsida; order Cupressales; family Cupressaceae; genus Sequoia; species Sequoia sempervirens. Next base: position 187,741,509 of record VDFB02358134.1, on the reverse strand, counting down.
CGAATTGCGCCTTAAGTTTGATCGATAATGCTTGTAGAACACTCGATCTCCCCTCTCTTTGGCTAGTATATTTGTTAAATATCGGACTTGAAGATGGCTGTACCGTTCCGGGAAAAAGAGAGCAGAGTTGCTGGAAATACTCAGCCTATGCTCATCTATGATCCATGGGCGCCACAGGTTTAACCGACACCATAATGGCTAGGCTTAAACATCACATAGTAAGTTTTGACCGCTTACATGGATGTGGGCCCAACCTTTCGTCTAACGTCCATTTCCGTTCAAATAATAATCGCCATTACGTCTGAATTCAAACCTGTTCCCGCGCGGGAGTACGGTGGATGCCCAATGCCCGTAAACGTTTGATCGCATAAATGCGCACCCCCATTCTTTAGTATGTAATGCTTAAGACGTATAGTAATGAAGGAGAACGCCTTGTGAATGTCTAAAATGCCCTGCACAAACTAAAAACGCTCAGGCATGGAGGAATGACGTCCAGACAAGGTTTGAAATGACCCAGCCATGATTTCAAAATCCCTGTGAGAGGTAAAAACACCCTGCAAACAGTTATAACGCCTTGCCAAGCTTCATCATACCCAACCATGGAATTCCAGTGCATACGCATGAAGGGAAATGCGCAACAGTGATAAATGGAATTCCAACGTAGCCTTTGCCAGCATCGTCCCAGCCTATGCTAAAATGGGAGCTTTGGAATAGGGTATGTACATACATCACTTGATAAACAATGGAAGAATTTTGTGAGATGTTTTAGCTGCAACTGCCCTGGTAGAAAAGTACACAAAATGTGTAAGCTTAGACAAGGCCCTTGAACTGTTTGACAGAATGACTCCAATAATTGTTTGACATAATGCCTTGATTACAATGCCATGATTGCAGGATGTTCAAAATGTGGAAGCAAGGCACCTGAATTGTTTGATAGAATGCCTCAAAGAAATATTTTCTAATGGAACGTCCTGATTGCAGGATATTCACAAAATGGATTGAGGAATGATGGGTTGTAAAAACTCATCAAATCTTTCAAAATCTTAAATATTTACAATTTTCTTTTATCAACACCATGAATCTAGTTTCAATGTTAAGAATAGTACCAATCAAAGCAAACACATGTCATTCAAGTCCTTTCAGAGGAAAAGTACCTACACTTACAAAAGCAATGTTGTCAACAATTGTTTCCATGTCTATCATGTTCTTATTCCAAATATAATATTGTCCTAAGATCTTGGTAAGTTCCTTGCCACCAATGAGGAGTACATATTACACACAAACATAGAAGAGATGTCAATGTTGACATTGTGTCAAATAAATCCTTTGATGAAATCCATACCAAGCACTTCTAAAATGACAGCCAAGATATCAACACCTTGGAAGAATAAAACTTTTCTCAATCAACTATTTTTTTTATCTTCGCAGGCCATCTATTATAATTGACCACCAAAATGAATGAGCAACTCAATTGTGAGTTTTTTAGAGGTCACAAAGAGCGCAGAGAGAGAGAGAGAGAGCGCTAAGGAGTGAGTAGCATCTAGCAAAAAATAATGAGGCCAAAATCCTCTTGAACTATACCAAATGTGTGGGAAGTATCATTCCAACATTCGAAATCGAGTGATTTCTTTCATGTCTAGTGTTGAAACCTTCAATAATGGATCTTTACAAGATTAAGCCACTTTGTTCTTGAGAATTTAGAAAAGGGAGCACTATTGTTAGATGGTTCTTCCTTAACCTTGAGAGGATTTTATAGAGTGTTGCAAAGTGATATTTTTCAAAAATCTATAAAATACTCAAGGAAAACATTCTTGGGGATTGGTGTAATAAAATAACAATTGAGCTCTTTTAGTACCTTTTGTATCTTTGGGCTTCACTACAATCCACTGCAACTTATTTTTCAATGACATACCAACATTTCTAGAAGAAGGCAACATGAAATCTACTATGCATTAAGGATTTATTTGAGTTCAATTACAAGGAATCTACATTGATCTCTTCCTTAGTGAAAGACACATTTAAGATTTTACTATCTTCACTTGCGATAATGAAGGGAATGAAGTATAAAAAATATATTATCTTTGACAAGTTTGAATCCTCCTCACTTCCAAGTAATTCACTAAAAATTAAGATTGATTCAAACCTAAATATTTTACACTTAGTGAGAGATTCTTGTCTATAATATTTTATAGAAGTGATTTTTTAGCTCCTTCTTTTCATAGTTGTGAAAAAAAATTTATGTTCTTTTTACCTTTAGGTATCTAAATCTCTCAAGATTTTTGCCTCTAGATTTTATTTGTCTTTGTTTGGACATCTATTAGTTTTGAGATAAGAGATATTTCCTTCATGAATTGATCCTAGTTCATCCCTCTAACTATGATTAATTTATTAAGAGTGTTTAGTTCCATTTCAATCCTTTCCTTTTCAACAAAATGTCCTTGAAATTTTATATTATTGTTCTAATCTTTGTGGATGTTTTAGGACTACAATTTTTTTTACTAGAACATACATCTTAGTGCTTCTTACTTTTAGAATCTCACTTGACCAATGCTTGAAAAAATCTATAACAGATTGATCTTAAAACTACTTATTTTAAAGTTAGATTATCTTCCACGACTTGTAAAGTCAACAGAAAGTGATCTAAACCCAAGCATATGACTATTTCACATTTTCTAGAATCATTATACTCGAGCCATTTGGGAAAGATAAAAAATTTATCTAATATCTTTATAATTTCTCTTAAACCTAGCCTTTTGTTTGTCCATGTGAGTGTTCCATTCTTAGGTGTTAAATCTAAGAGTGTATTCATCTAGTAACTAAAACAATTTATGACCAAGTGGCCCTTCATATATCTCCATGTTTGTCATTTGAGGTCAATATTATAGTAAAATACTCACATTCCATGTATAACTAATTTATGATGGGTTTTATGATGTAATAAATTATCTCACATTGTTGTCTCTCAAGTGTGGGGCAATTAGGTCCATATATGATAAAAATAAAAATAAACATAGTCTGGCGACAATGCTAGTTACCTAAAAGAGTTTCCAATTGGTTATTTGGTTAACCTTGCTTGCTTTGATAAAATTTTAAAACCATGATTAGAGGCATCTTTTGATTTGATAGATGAGGCATTCATACTAATGTTGTGATAACTTATTTTCCTCTTTAGAATTGATTTTTTTTTTTTGTAGAAGTATGATGTCTAGTTTCTATATATCTAAGAAATACTTTACTAATTGTCTTTGATATACTCTATGTTAGACTTGGGTCCAATGAAGGAATATTCAACCATGCAAACTAATATAAAAATATGCACAAAATGTACAAAGATCTCATAGAAAAATAATAAATTCTTATATAAGCTTACATAATTATCATCATGATTACAATTTCTTACTATGACAATTCAAATATAGATTACACTACATTATAGCCTCATAATTATGCACTATCTTAATTAACTCCACTATGTTGTATTAGTATCTCCCTTTGGATTACAATCCACTTCATACTCCTTATTCTCTACTCATAATTTTTATTTGAGACCTCATAGTCTCACTCTACTTCTATTATACCTCTCAACTTCTTTCCTTACCTCTTCACATACCTTTCTTTGATCCAAAACTTTATATATATATATATAACATCCACATTTTTTTTCTAATGACCCATGTTACCCACAAGATGAAACAAATCTCAATACCACATGCAACATGTAATTAGATATAAATAAAAAATATATAAATTCAAATGGTTAAATAGTGGATAAACCTCCTCATGGTGCACAATACTCATACTCAATGATTTGATAAATCCTTACAAATATTATTTTGTTGACACAAACTCTAAACAACTTTCCATAGATGAAAAAAATCCTAATTGTTCAGAACTATCAACCTGGTAGACTCTCTTGAACCAATTTATTATTTTTTCTCAGCTAATTATTATTAGACATTAACATAAAACTCAAAAATAACAACTCAAACTAATCCCAAAACTTTGAAATCCAATTTCAAGTTATGATGAAATACAATAACTTTCTTTATCACAAACTATTATCTACAAAATAATTGAGAAACAAATAACTTTAAACTAAATCACTTTTCTAGAATTGTGCAAGATTACCACACAACCTAGGGATGCTCCTACATCACAAAATTGTAGTTGATAAAAAAATGAGCCTTATTTTCCAATACAAGCTACCCCTACCTAGGAATTCCGACCTAAACTAGTTCATCAAATCATTCTTTCCACATCTTCAAATATACCTCAAGTAATCCACCCTATGTACTATTTTTTGTTGCACTATTTGACATTCAATTCCATCAATCATCTTTTGTGGTGTTTTCCTCTCTCCTATATATAGTCACAATCTTCTCTATCCCTCACATCTATAATTAGCATTTTTTTTGGTTGCCACATACTCTTTTATTACATTCTTTATATTTAATATTGCTCAATACAACTTATCTTGTTATTTGTCTACCTTGTCCTTTGGGTGATATTTCTATCGTCACATTCCCTTATCTATGGTACTTTTGTATTTGCAATATTGTTCTGTCATCCAGTTCAATATTGTACATCTATGGAATAAATGCATATCACTCCTCTTGAACACACACGCTTGCACTTCTATAGAATTATCCATCACTAACAATGCAAGGGTGTGCATTGGACATGAGTGATATGCATTTATTCCAAGTATTTTTAGTATTGTTGGTCATCCAACAAAATAACATATCCTCGAAATCAATGCATACCACTTCTCTCCAACATACACCATTGTATTGTTATAGAATTATCCCTTTCTTTCCCTTAGAGGCATGGACTTGTATCTTTAGACATATTTAAATTGTATGGTACAAGTGTTATCCTTATCATCATACACCTACACCATACATGGCACACACCCATCCATGCAATTTCACATAAAACCTCATCATAATATGCTCCTATGTTGAACCTCAGCAAACACTTTTCTTTTATGGTATCTTATCTCACTACTATGACAATCCAATCTTATATGGGTGTGTCTACTCCATCCACCTTAGCCCAAAATTTTCTACCATTTCTATAAACACCAAATTATCCATGTTCACTACTCCTTTTTCTATACAAGTGCAATCTGCATCCCAAATCATATAGTCTCACTATTCTTCCATTAGACCTCTTTTGTTCTTGACTTACCTTTTTTCTTTCCTTCCTTCAATTCAAAACATAGTATATATAATTAATAATTTTTCCAGTGATCAATGCTAGCCACAACATAGCACAAAGCCCAATACCACATGTAACATTTCATCAACAAAAAATAATATACTTACAAATTCAAAGGATTAAATAATGGATCTAAACCTCCATGTGGTGCTCAACACTTATCCTCAAGGGTTCAATAAATATTTACAAATATTCTTCTATTGGTGTAAACTCTAAATCACTTTTCACACACAAAAATAACCCCAATTTTGCATGCATATGTCCACCCAATAGATTCTTTCAAACTAATTTACTATCTTTTTAGCATTAAATTCTTCTCAAATTTTAATGTGACACTCAGAAACAATAGCTTAACTATTCCCAAAACTATAAAATTCAATTTCAAGTTATGATGAAATATGCTAGCTTTCTTCATTATACACTAGACTAACTACAACTAACTAACAAACACACAATTGAACTAAACTAAAAAATCCACTTTTTCAATAATGATTCAATATTACCACATTGCCTAGGGATGCTCTTATATTGCTTTTGTTAGGGGCATCGAGGCCCATAACATTCCAAGTTAGGATAGTCATTGTAGTGGTGGGGATACTTTCCCCTACTTTGATCTTTGTTTATCAAAATTTAGTGCATATTGAGAACTATATTTTATCTCTTCAATTGTGACTTCTTGAACCATTTTACAACCCTTTCTTATTTTGGGGTTGTACTTAGTTTTGACCTTTTGTGTCTCCTATTGTGATATTGATAAAAAATCCATGGAGGTCAATATTTTGGCTTCCTCATGTTGTACCTTTAGGTCTTCATCGTACACATCTAAGCCATTAGACTTGTTTTCTAATAGTCTGATTTCTAGCTCAAGAGGAATTTCATTAATTTTTCCACCAAACTAGGAGAGCAAGTCATCTTGATGGAAATGGATCAAATAATTTTGGTAGGGTAGTTGTAATCTCCTCATTTCTTATAATATATTGTGTTGGGGGGATTTTTTATTTCACGATTCCTTAGGCTCAACTAATCATTTCTAACCCATTTCATAATAATTTGTGGGATATTTTATCTATATTATTTTGTGTAATGTTTTTAATTTATAATGCCTACAAAAGATTGGATTAACCTCAAATACTATCAACTAATTTTAGTTACCTGTATTAGATTTTACAATAGAATTACATTTGATGTGTTTGGAAAAAATATCTTCCTATGTATAGCCTAGCATAACCCCTAAAATCTCCCTACATAATTAATTCATCTAAGATTTCAAAATTTTTAAATGAGTTGCCAATCTACTCCAAGATTGTGTGGTACCACTATTATTTAGGAAGATTGTAAATTCTAACATCTCCATTGTTATATCATTAAATCAATAAGAGTTATATTGACACAAACTTGATTTTAAATTAAGGACATTCAACTAGGTGAAATTTGAGCACCATGACACACTGTGATAAAGGAAATGAATATCACTTGTCCATGGTCTAACTTCTTAACTTGAAGCACATGAAAGCGACATATATATTTTAAATTTGAAATGATCTAAAAATAATTAAATGTAGAATTTTTATTGTGTTTTATGTTTTTATTTAAATTTAAAATTTAAAAACATTAAGTTATTTTAAAAAACTTGACACTTTTCTTTCATTATTGAAAAAGTTCAAAATATGATACCATCTCAAGAAATTTTCTAGCTAGATCTATTTTAGAAAGATTTTTTTGGTTGAATATATTTTGAATAGAAATTATTATCAAATCTATTTTATAAAAAAAAATATAACTAGAGTGCATCATTGACGATGTCCCAAATTGTACTTAAAATGTTTCTTGATAGGTTTTAGTTTCTTGCCAATAACATTCTAGTGTGATCTTCTTAAGTTGGAAATAGTTAAGTTACATAAATGATGTGTTTGAATGATGAATAATTTTGTATGATTGTTTTAAAAACCTATCATAAAATGTGACAAAACTTTGGAATTTCACCCGATTGTAAATCCTTTATTAGTTCATGTAATGACGAGTTTGAGGATAAGAACCTCCTACTTAGAATGTCTATTCAAGGTCTCGAAATAGGTTTATCATTATTTAATGTCATTAATGTATCCTATATTGCATGATATAATATTATATCTTAACTCTCCCTAATTGGACATTTATCCCTATTTTTATAATTATAAATAGAGGTGAGAATTCTATTTCTTTCTTTAGTGCTATGTTTCTCTAGATTGAATAGTTAGTGATTATATTAGGGTATTTTCACATTAAAAGAATAATATAAAGATTACATCCATAAGAGAATAGATCACCATAATAGTCAGCTATAAAACACCTATACGAAAGTGTGAAGGAGCAAATTAAATTACCATTACAAACATATAAACCAAAAAATAGTGAAAATAGATCTAAAATTATAAATGTCACTCCCTCCAAACACTACAACCATAACCAACATCATAAATAGAAATGGAATTAACAAATTATCTAATACTAAAATCTTGAATTCTCTACCACATTGTAATCCACTAGATATTCAACCTCTATTGCATCAGGGTTCTACTTTACATATGTCAAGACACTACCAACTATGGGATCGAGTGATTTGAACTTAATTTATGAAATAAATCCTACTTATGCTAAGCTCTATGAATCCTATTTGCAAAAAATATTAGAATTGTGAAATTGCTAGAGACCTCTACTTGACACTGACGATGAATCCCCATGAAAATTGTCAATACCTTCCCTACATCTACACAAAAAACATGAAGAAATAGAAACTTATGATGCACTAGCTTCAATTCTTCATTGTCCTTAGATATAAATCCTAAAGTAGTTGAATGAATGTTCTTAACACCAACACTAATAATTTTATACCACATTTATCACCACCTTTTCATTAAATATCAACACCTCAATGTCCTTGAAATATGTGGGAAATAGAAAACATATAATCTATAAACTCTAAGCCAGATTGGGATACCTACTGCCAATCACTATGAAATCCCTCCTTATGCAAGTGTTATAATGTAGGGGACATGATTATCCAAACTAGTGTCACCCAAAACTTACTTAAAAAGCCTCAAGGTAACTATTTCATTACAAGTGAAGGTTTAAAGATATCTCTTATCCATGAGTTGAGCTCTTCTTAAAGGATCATTTTCCTTCTAATATTGATGCTTTATTGTCATTGTGATCATTAATCTATAGCCCACCCAAAGGATAAAAACATAAATTACACCAAAATATCACACTACAAAAATTTACCAATAATAAGACACAATAGTCAAAAGACACCACATGATGTGAATTTAACAATGTTCCCATGCACACTGACAAATGTAGGGAAATGCTTTATACAATATTATCTTAATAGGTCAAGATTAATATTAACTATTTATAATACCTCAACTCAAAAACATAATATCATACTACCAAACATAAATGAAGATATAACAATAAAATCACAACTACCAAACATAATACCCTTGTGAAGATCAACAAATCTAGATTTAGAAAAGTTTTCTTCCTCCATTTTAAAGTGCTTGGTGTAGATCTCATCAAAAGATTTAAAGATTTATTTGACATAATGACAACATTGACATCTCTTCTATGTTTGTGTGTAATATATATTCCTCATTAGTGGTAAGGAACTTACCAAGATCTTAGGACAATATTATATTTGGAATAAGAACATGATAGACATGGAAGTAATTGTTGACAACATTACTTTTGTAAGTGTAGGTACTTTTCCTCTGAAAGGACTTAAATGGCACGGGTTTACTTTGATTGGTACTATTCCTGACATTGAAACTAGATTAATGGTATTGATAATAAAAAAATTGTAAATATTTAAGATTTTAAAAGATTTGATGAGTTTTTACAACCCATCATTCCTCAATCCATTTTGTGAATATCCTGCAATCAGGACATTCCATTAGAATATATTTCTTTGAGGCATTCTGTCAAACAATTCAGGTGCCTTGTTATGTTTCCACATTTTGAACATCCTGCAATCAAGGCATTATGTCGAACAATTATTGGAGTCATTTGTCAAACAGTTCACGGGCCTTGTCTAAGCTTACACATTTTGTGTACTTTTCTACTAGGGCAGTTGCAGCTAAAACATATCACAAAATTCTTCCATCGTTTATCATGTGATGTATGTACATACCCTGTTCCAAAGCTCCCATTTTCGCACAGGCTGGGACGATGCTGGCAAAGGCTGTGTTGGAATTCCATTTATCACTGCTGCGCATTTCCCTTCATGCGTATGCACTGGAATTCCATGGTTGGGTACGATGAAGCTTGGCAAGGCGTTATAACCGTTTGCAGGGCGTTTTTACCTCTCACAGGCATTTTGAAATCATGGCTGGGTCATTTCAAACCTTGTCTGGACGTCATTCCTCCATGCCTGAGCGTTTTTAGTTTGTGCAGGGCATTTTAGACATTCACAAGGCGTTTTCCTTCATTACTATACGTCTTAAGCATTACATACTAAAGAATGGGGGCGCGCATTTATGCGATCAAACGTTTACGGGCATCGGGCATCCACGGTACTCCCGCGCGGGAACAAGTTTGAATTCAGATGTAACAGCGACTATTATTTGATAGGGAATGGACGCTACACGAAAGGCTGGGCCCACATCCACGCAAGCGGTCAAAGCTTAATGTGTGATGTTTAAGCCCAGCCGTGCGGATCTAGTGATCAACTATATATGTAATGCAATAAGGGTTACTGTTGTGTGAAGTATGTGCAGCCCTCATCCGCTAAACTATCATGACTGTGTGCGCCTTGACCATAAGCAAAGCTTACAGTATTAGGATGTGTTCCAGAGTGCTTCATTAATTCTAGACTTTGAGAGCTCCCTTGCGAAACCTATTTTGTGCAGATCCTGTAAATAATTATGCAAAGTTATCAAAAGAAAAATTAGCAATCTGTGAGGGAAATAGAAAGTAGTTGAGGTAAACCGTCTTAGAAGGATTGGTTAGAATTCATTTTTTATTAGAGGGCTAAACTTCGTTGTGAATTTTCCCTTCTCCCTTATAATTAATCTTCCAACGGTTTGAACTGAAGCTGTGGAAAGAATTATCAATTCTTGATTTATGCCTACATCCAACTCTTTCTATGTTTGCTTGGCCCACATCGTTCGCCACCGCAGCATTGTGCCTTCTTCTAAATCAAGTGGTTGACAATAGAAGTTTCCCGGTTCATGGTTGTACGCTGCAATCTGGTGTCTCCAACAGTAATATGCCTTTTAATCTTTAAGGAATAGATAGAATGACTTTTAAATCCATTAATTGTTGATGGTATATAAAGGATTTATGAAATAAGTGTGTATTTTTAAGAATAGGTAGAATGATTGTTAAATTTATTAAGATTCAATTATAAGTAGGGAATTTAAGAAATAGGTGAATATCCTTTATAGGGTAGATAGAATGGTTACTCAATTCCTTAAAAATCGATAGAATGTAGTGGTTTAAGAATAACATTTAAGAGTTTATAGGAAGAATGGGTAATTCATTAAGATGATTTCATATAGAGGACTAAGAAATATATATATCATTTAATGAGTAGACTGCACGGTTAAAATTATTAAGAGGATTTGCAAGAAATGGATAATGATGAATGTTTTGCCTATAGCTCAATAAAGTATATGTTATAGTTGTTATTTATTTTATAGACATAATTAGTCAACACTTTAGTGTTAATATTGACTTGTTTACATAAACGTGTTTAGTAGTCTTCCAAAAGGAATTATATTTCTTTTAAGCTATTTTGAAAATGAAAGATATAAACTTACTTTAGAGATAAATACCAACCATTGCTAAAGGGCATATAAATTTAGAATTTTAATTATGTGAGGTTTAAATGTTTAGGTTAGATGATAAAAGATTTTGTTTCCCTTTGTTAACTAGTGAGTAAGTGCAAGTTAGTTACTTTAATAATTATTCAATAATCGATTTGTAAAATTACTGTGTAATTAAAGTTATTTAGAATAATTATTATTATAGTTATCTATGAATTATTGTGTAAATGGCCTATTAAGTTAATGAGAAATTTGAAATGTGGAAATAATGTCTTATTTAAAGAGTATTTCATGGTTGTATTGTTGGATTGAATTGCTTGCATTGAATATTGTGTTTGTTTTTTTTGGAATTGGGGTGGTTTTGGAAATTGTTTAAAAGTGGGAGTCTTTTGTGCAAGTTGTTAAGGTTGGCTTCTAGAGGCTTGGGAGGGAGTATTTTTGGTATGTATGGTTCTTGTGATTGTTTCACTTTGAAGTGGTTGGAAATATTTAGAGTTGTGTGCAAGATGGTCAATGCCTTACACTATGTATTGATATTTTGTAATTGTGATAAGTGTGCAAGAAGGTCAATGCCTTCCACTGTGCATGGATTCTTGTGATTATGTTAAGTGTGCAAGATGGGAAATTCCTTGCACTGTGTATGGATTTATGTGATTATGATGAGTATGCAAGATGGTAAATGTCTTGCTTGATGTGTAGGGTTTACTAGTTGCAAGTAGGGGGAGTGGCTCTCAATGGGGGCTGGAACCCAAAGTGGTGTCCAGGACAACTCATTGGAAAGTTCCTTAATCTAGTGATAACCTTAATAATGAATTAGGGGGATGGGTAGATTTCACATTAATCAAGATAATGATATGTCTCACTCATGGCTCAAGTGCTCGTTTAGGCTTGAGATGAGATGGGAAGGCCTAGAATGGCAAGACCAACTGCCTTGTCCTCATGAAAGGTATGTTGGTTCCACATGAATTTGTATGGGAACTGGGGATCGAGAGAGGTTGTCAAGACAACCCAGGATGGGGGCCAGGGCCTAGGAAGATCTTTCAGGACAACCCATAGCAAGTTATGTGATGACACTCCTCCCTATTGTAGTCTAACACTCCCTAGGTATTTTTTCTCCTTATGTTGTGTGAATGCCTCTAGAATCGATGTAAGTGTTGTATGTGATGTTGGTGTTGTTAGCAGTGTTGTGTTGGAGTCATGCATAGCCCGTGTTTATGTTGGCCTGTTGTCTTCCTGGTTGTATGTATGATGTGAGTCCTTGTGTTATCTCTTAGCACGGGGGGTGGACCTTAGGGTTCCACATGGTCGGGAGGTTGGTGCTTTTTCCTCCATTGGGTGTTTTTGCTGCATGTTTGTGTGCATGGAGAATGTTCCTTATGTTGTGGACTCTAGTTCATGTTCCAGTTCGAGAAGACAACCCTTCTATGCATATGTATTGGATTGTATATCAGTTGTATCTCTTGTTGTAATATGATGTATCATTCCCACATGTACTAAGGGAAGCATTGTTGCAGACATTGTAACTATATAACAAATATTGGTGAACTCTCTTGTAATGAATGTTGTTAAGTGATGTATCTTGCAAAATTTGGTTGGGAATGTTTTTATTCAATGTTGATTAGCATGTGACATGTTATGAAAGTAATTAATGTAGAAGCATTTAATGTGGTGTTTTTAAAGGAACCTTGCATGTTAGATAACTCATGTCATCTGATAAGTTAATGAAATGATTCTAGCTATCTTGATTATTTAGTTTGTGAGTAGCACAATCGAGGAACCTTAGAGGACTTGGTTTAGATTATTATGTTATGCAATCTATTGTTATTTCATTCTAAAAAAAAAAAATGTTCCATTAATGTGGCATAGTTAGTGTTGTCCTCTGGGGTTCCTTGGCGAGGCATTACATAACCAAGGAAGTTGATCTATTGACATGTTTATATGAATTTATATGATAGATTTTCTACTTTCAAAATCGGTATATGCTACCACAAACAACAATATCTAATGGAATAAAAAACATAATGTTGTGGTCATCACATTAATTTAATTAATTCACATGGAAAGATGTTAGACATTATTTTTTCTTTATTTTCAATCAAGTTTTTGAATTCTTTGCATACCACACTTATAGATGACATTTGCAGTGTCGGAGAATGTGGGGAGGAGACATGTTTGTTTAACTATGAAAAAAAAAATTATATTAAAAAATACATTTTGGAACAAAACATACATGGATATAAATGATATTTTTTTTAGAATAATGAATACCAATAGTGAAATTTATATAGCTATTTTCTTTTGCTAATAGTAAAGTACTATAAATAGCACTTGCTTATTATTATATAATAATATTATATTACCTATTATAATAAATATTCTAGTCATTGATATTATATTATTAAATATATATAATTAATATTTTTTTATATATTTTATTATTTATTACAAATATTATTTTTAATATTTATATTATATCAATTTTAGACTCCAATATTAAATTTTGCACAACAAACACAATAAAAAACAATATAGTAACACTTTAGTGAATAATCAAAATAATATTTTAAAACAACTCTCCAACCTACATACTTAAATCAATACTCTCTTCTTTAGGTCAATTCCTTTCTAATCAAAGGATCTACTAGTGCACACAATTAAAATAAGAATTAATTAGAATCTACATAGACAATGAATCTTGTGATAAAATAGTAATATTGAAGCCACTAATTTTTAATACAACTACTAGAATCATGATAAAATCTACCATCACTTGTTAATTGCTATTGTGTTGCACCTTCTAATACCAATAACTACATTTATTCCTCTACATTTTCTTCCATGCTCCAAAATGAAAACCAACTACAATAACAATATTCTTGAAAAAATATAGCTAACTACAATTTATATAACCAAATTAACACTATCATCACCTTTAAATCTAATCATATTCACTAAATCACTTGTAGGAACTAAAAATTCTTGGGAAAAAGGTGTCTCAATCTTGCATTCTTAATGTTCATATTTATTTATTATTTTGTCCTCACATGAGGAGTGGGCCATCCCCACATTGAGGTGGCAATCCAAACCACATATCATCTTGTGATGTGTGTAAGATGTTGTAAGAGAATCATGTATCACGATACTATTGTAAGATGAGAGCTACCTATGACACATTCTTTTAATGTGTAAGAGCATGCAAGAGAGAAGTTATATTGGAATCTTGACTAGCATTATGACAAGTCAAGATGCATCTTTAAATGGGTTGAATAAGAAAAAATTAATTGCCAACTTGGGGAGTTACATATGATATATTCTATGACATGTTATGATAGTTGTAGGGTATCTACTAGAGAATCCTAGAAGACTATGACCAACTTGGGCTTGGAATTTGTGTCAATTTGGGTGCCACTTTTGGGCTCATAGATTTAGTACATGGTTTTGGTAAACCACTATTCGATGGTGGTTTTAATATTTACTTATTTATTGGTGCTTATAAATGGGGTCTACCATGGGTTTTTTAGTTTAATTGTAGGTCCTAAGTTATGCTGCCAAAATTACCCTAGAATTGTATGTTGGTGATATTCTTGTAAGAGGTATAGCTTAATGATTGTATTGTAATCGTGGTTATTGCTAAATAATATTAGTGGTTCTACTTTTGGAGTATGGAGCTTTTCTCTCAAAAGGGTTTTCCCCATGTAAAGCTTTGTGTTGTGGTATATTATTTTATGTGTTTTCTTTCTTATAAGTATGAGGATCATTGAAATTTTAGATAACTCCTCTCAAAGATAAGTTTAAGAAATATTTATATATACCTTGCCTCCTTTCATTTGGTATCAAAGCTTAATCACTTTAGATTATAGGTGTTAGGTCAAGGACTTTTTTACTAATCTTGAATTGAGTAAGAGTTTACATAGGAGTTTTGATCTTATTGTAGGTGATGGGCCTAGTTAATAGTTGGTTCTCTTCTATTTAGTTCATATCTTTTAAACATTTCAAGCTGCTTATTTCACAGACATTCCTAAAACTTATATATCTTTTATATCTTTTATGCAACCTAAACCAAACTTTCATATGTGGAAATATAATTATGATATGATGATGTTTACATGGATAATTGTGTGAATGTTCATGAAATTCAATATGATTCTATGTTTAATTCATGGTTTTTAATGTTGTGTACTTTAGATGAAACTAACCTCTTACAACTAGAAGGACTGTAAATTGCAGCAACTTGATTGACCAACCCATAGCTAAAGGATCCCAGCAGAATGTTGAGAACATGATAGTTATAGGAAATGATGGAAGCGATCATTGAAGTGGCCAATCGTGAGTCACTAGATCATCCAATAAGATGACAAGAGGAAGAAGTCTTTATTGATAAGGAAACCAACATGACAGTTTTCACAAAGCATGTATTTGTCAAACCATTAGGGCAGAGTTTCAATTATATTTGTCCTTCTTCTATTATTTTCAATTATGGTTTCAGTTGCAAAGACTTGTCCTCTCCCTATTTTGAAGGAGAGTGGACATTTGAATTTAATTTTTGTTTTTAGTCCTTATGTGAATAAGACTTCTCCCAAGCTTATATATTTGGATCAGTGGTTGAGGAGCAGATCTAGTTAGAGGATATAGTTGATAGTTCTAGTTTTTGTTTCACAAACAATACTTCATTATTATTATTTTTTAATTTATTTGCAATGGATATGCACTCATGAATGAGAGATCTGTAGATATTCTTGTCATCTTGTAAGAGTTCAATTCTATGCAATAAAGGCATTTCAGTTTACCATTATGATTGGTTGATTCAAGTAGGGTAAATTTGATTTCCCTTGTCGGTACAATAACTCGAGCAAGTCCACTCGAGGTATTGTTCACCCACCTAGATTTATGTCATTAGATTAGATGATTATATTATTGCATTTATTTCAAGTGAATTCTTAATTTCATGCACATGAATGATATCTTGTATCTTGAATTATGTTTTGTAATGTTTTCTTGAGTCATTCTTCAGAGAAGTTAAGTGGTTAGGAGTAAGATTCAGTAGTGTTAGTGAATTACAAAGTTTGGATTTAGCAGTTAGTGGTTACAACATTAAGCCAAAGGTACCTACAACACAAGTAGCAAATTAAGTTATTTCCCCTGTTTTGCAAGTTAACGCTTTACTTTCTTTTCTATGCTTTCCTATTTTCTTGTACATGTGTAAACCACCTATACTCACTGATATAGGCCATGTAGAGTCCATGAATGCACATACAATGCTAGCATCATCAAAATCTTACAAATCCCTGGTTGATAATTAAATGAAGTCTTTGTGAGGGTTTAGTGAATTGTTTAGATAGAAACCCCTCCTCTAAATTGTGTGTCTAACACCAAGTTGACTGAGCATTAGAAAGGCCTTACATTTTTGGTGTCATTGCTGGGGAAGGTGCTACATTCAGGATTCTCTTGTGTAATTTCAAGCTTTCATAGTTTAAATTTTTTATTTTAGCATTAGAATAATTAATTTTTAGTCATCAATAAAAAATATTTTACTAACAATGTGTACGAGTTGTTGATCCAAAGAGTCATAACTATTGTATGAGGAGGAGGAAAGATGCTCTAGGAAGATTTCTCCCCTCAACACATGAAGCTTTAGAGGATATTGGTGATCAAAGTGAACAGAGCGAGGGCATTCCTAAAGAAGAATCATCCCTAACACCAATATCCAAATCAAACACAAAGGAGACTTCCTAAACAAAAATCATCACCATGGGTGATGTTATAGTGGATGACCCACCAAAGCATGTGACTTTTGAGTTCCCCATTACCAACCAAGAGAGAGCAACTGCCTTGAAGAACATACCCCCTTCAACATTACCTTTCTTCTATGGGTTAGTCATGGAGGACCTAGATACCTTCCTTTTTGAGTTTGATGTGTTATGTAGAAGCTATGATTAACCACAAATTCACATAGGCTCAAAATTTTTCCAACAACATTGAAGGATGCTTCTTTGAGATGGTTTATGGGTTTAGGAAGAGATGTTTCAAATTGGAATTTCATGAAGAAAAAGTTCCTAGAAAAGTACCAGGATTATTGTAGAGGCATAGAAAGAAAGAGGGATGACATCTTCAAGATGTCACAAAAGGAAGATGAATCTTTGGAAGACTACATGGAAAGGTTTCAATTTTTCCTTAATAAATACCACTAGAGAAGACTCTCAGATGAGTCTTTAAAATTGATATTCTTGAGGGGGATTAATGAGGATTGCATGGATGCACTTAACCTCATTGGGGCAAGAGATATCTCTCATGCACCATTTGAGGAAATTTGTAAAGAATGCAAGAACTATTCAAGGTCTTTCACCAAGAAGGTTAGAGGAGACAAGACACCTTCCATCAATAAACCATCCAATGGAGTCTTTAGAGTTAAGTTGAGTAATCTTCTATCAAATATGAAGGAGGATATTATCATCCATCTTGCTACACACTTAGACATCCTCCATATCAAATAGAAGCAAGAAGAAGCAAAAGAAACTCTTAGAAAATACTTCCCACATTGTAGACAGAGGAGGACTAACTGTAAATGCAAGAAGGTGGCAAGTATCTCTAAAGATAAGCAAGGGACATCAAAATTTCATTCATTGGAAGGTGAAGATGGACAAGTATTCTACATAGCTCAAAGGAAACCATGGTAGCCAAGACAAGGTATGCCCCAAGATCCTTTGAATTAAAACATGTCATTTCCTAGTAACAATGCAAATCTTCCTAGTTGGAACCCTCAATCTTGGGCCAATATGCAAAACCAACAATGGTCAATGCCTCAAACCAGTTGGAATCAATAGCAGGAAAATATGTGGTTATTACAAAATTTTCAAGGATCTAACTATAATTATCAATGGCCACCCCAACAAAACCAATGGCAGCCTCAGTGGCAAAGAGTTCAACAATGGAAAAGCCAAAACATGAATTATCAGTAGCCACAACATCCCTTGCAGCCACAATAGCAAGCCATTATTCCAAACCCAACAAATCCAACACCACAACCACCTAGAGCACCTCAATTGTCAGCTCAACCTGCACCTAACCCCAATGGTGTAAATGGTTTTGAATTCCGAGCACCAAGTCAAAAGTTATAACCCCACCAAGTAGGGGTAAATAAATTCCTAGTTTTTCAGAAGATTTTCTCTTCATGTTGAGTTCACCAAAATCTAGAGAAGAGGGATTCGCTACTTACAAGTTCTCTTCATTCAGAGAGCCTCACAGGGAAAACTACTCTAAACTACCTCAGGAATAGCAGCAAGAGTTTCAAAATCCGAAAGAGCAGGTCGCGAAGATTCTCTGGACAAATTGACAAGCTCTCGGCCAGAGGATGACAATGCGGGAAATGGATGATAGTGTGGCACGCTGGTGTCTTGTACGGACCAGAAAGTGAGAATATCACAGAGAATGCCTAAATGACTACTTCTACTTGTTAAGAATTCACAGAATATGATAAAGAAACAAAATGTAATAGGACTTAAACGAAGTAAAGTAAAAATGATAAAGATAAGGAGAAGAAACAAAAGAAGATGCTCACAACCACGCAAGTGATGAAGCCTCCAACAAGATGAATGTATTAAAAACCTACATGCATGATAACTAGAGAGAATGTTGGGGCTGTATAGGGGTTTGCCTCAGTCAAACCCCTATTTTGGTGTTCCCACCTCCACAGATAGCCAAAAGATAGAGAGAAAGAGTGTAACCGAAATGGAAAAAGCGTGTGGTGAAAGCAAAACCCGCTCAGGAGTAGAACCCGCACCACCAAGTGTGAGTGATAAAATCAAACCCCACTCGAGGAGGAGAACCCGTATCACAAAAGAGGTGATAAAATCAATCCTCGCTCAAGGAGGAAAACCCGTATCACGAAGTAAGTATACAAATAGTAGGGGATATGGAATCCCAAGATGCTCACAAGCATGAGATGAGGGAGATGAAGCTACAAGAGTGAAGCTAAGAGAACTTGAAAGTGCTTGAAGCTGCTATGGAAAGCTATGTGCAAGCAAGATTTGGATAGTAGAAGGTTGAAGCCAAAGCAAGAGAGATGCTAGAAGTAGAAGAATGGAGCTAGAAGAAGTTAGAGAAAGTTAGAACTTAGCATACCAAATAGCTAGAAAAGGTGACTTTTAAAGAGGGAAAGGAAGCTTCTCCAACCATTACAAGGTGTCACGGGTCGTTACCACTAACAAAAAGGTGAGGAAAAGTGGCAAGCATGCTCAGAGATAGCTGTTTGAGCATTGAAAATGTCATAGGATGCTAGTGTGGCGTGTAGACATATGTGCAACGCGCTAGTGTCTAGACACGTCACACTACAAAACAACACGAACGGGGAAAGCACATGGTCCGATGCAAAGCTGACACGTGAGGGTAGCTGTTGAAAAGGGGTGGTGAGAATCCTAAGAAGGGAAAAGGCTGATGTAAGGGCTAAAGTGATCCTACACAAGATGCTAAGGGAGTGGACACTAAAGCAGACACAAGAATGTATGTGAAATTGCGAGGGATGTAATTTTACGTCTATACAGTAACCTTACGCTTGAAGGTAAGCTTATCAACTCCTTTTCCTCTCAATGCATCAAATATACTTCAACAAGCTTGAAGAGATGATCTCTATCTGAAAGTAGGTGTAAATAATTTGATTTCATTGCTATCAATGCTTCTTTGAGCACCTGTAAATCTGCAGGAGAAAGTTCCCCTTCAATGCCTTTTTGTCTCCTTTCAAGTGGTGCCTTCCAAAAATGATCTTCAATCATCTTGTGAGTGTTATCAAAATGAGTTAAGGCTGCAACAATCATATCTTCATTGACCTTCAATTGGATCTCCAAATAATAGGACTCATTGGGCCTATAATTAAGATCGTCTTCATACAATGAATTTTCTAATTTGTCTTCATCATATTTTGGTGCTAAAACACCTGGATTCCATGGATCAAAGAATTGATGCCTTTTAATAATATTTTATTTGAAAGAGTATGCTCAATGTGTACCTCCTGAGTGGTTGTTTCCCCCAATCACCTAATTTTTCCCATTATCATTTTCAACAGTAGACTGTGGATCCAAATCATCAAAGTCGCTAAACCTCCACTCAAAGTTAGCTTCATGTGTTGATAAATTAGATTTGTTCTCAAGAAATGAATCAACACCATTAATGTGATCCTCCATTCATGCATTGTGTTCTAAAATCAGAACATCATCACACTAAAAAAAGGAATTCATCCCATGTAGGATCCCCGTCATACTTAGGTGTCAACACATCTGGATCCCATGTGTTAAAAGGTTGATTGCTTTGTTCAGTGTGCTCCTTCTGTGATGTTTTCTCTCTAAATAAATCACTCCCTAACTCACCACTACTGATGTCAACATAAGTATCTCTCTCCATAAGCCTAGTCTGGTAGTCAAACTAGAAGCCACCCATGTCACCATCACTGTAATGAGATAAAGAATCATCAATGTTAATTGTTTGAAAAACTTCATCCTTTTTTCCTTCAATGATCCTATCATCTGAAGGTATATTACTGATCTCAACTATGTCAATATTGGTACTAGAGTGTCAACAACTTCATTGGATAGCTCTAAAGGTGCATTCGGGATTGTTGTTACGTCTTTTTTCTCATGCACAATCTCATCAATAGTGGTTGCATGCACTCCTAAGGAGTTATCTTAGGGCTTTGTCACACATTCCTTTTGATTAATGAAGTCTTCTTCTTCATAGGAAAGCTCTAATAGTTTGTCTTCCTTGCATTCAGGCTCAACTCTAGAAATTTTTGTTCTTGTCATGTCAAAATCAACAAGCTCTTTTGTTACCACATTTTCTTCCCTAGACGTATCCTCTTCTTTTGCAAAGACTTCTTGTGAATCTTCTTTCCTCGATCTTCTTATGTAGTTAATCAAACCATTTTTTCTAGGGTCCCCCACTTCAATTAAGTCCAAGAAACCATCAAAGGAATCTTGGTCTTTCAACTCATCAAGAATTTTGATGGCTTCAATTTCATAGTTTACTCTTTCTTTTTGTATTCTTATCAATAGCTGAAAGGTTCCCAACCCAAATCTGGTCCAATTTTTCTAAGTTTTATTTTTAATTTGACTTTGACCAACGAATAGGGAATTTGTTTTTTCGGTTTGTTTTTGTTGTTTATGAGTTTTTTGTGATTTTTGGTGGTTTTCTGATTTTTTTGAGGTTTGGTGCCTGATACTTGCAAAAAAGAAATAGATGCTAAAGGAACATAAATGACTGAAATAAAATTATGAATTATGATTTTCCTAGGACAACAAATGTAATTTTTAGAATTAATGAAATTGAACCACTGATTACATAGAATTTGCATACCCAGAAGCCAATGCTCAATTTATTGAATATTTAAATGTTGGAACCAAAGCATATACAATAAAGATCTGATATAAAGTTTGATCTACTCCTTACTTGTCTGAAAACCCTAATTTCCAACTAGGGTTTGACTGAAAATGACACCCAAATAGTACGGCCAGCTGGTGAATGCACTAAAATGATGATGTCTACTAATAAGAAGCCCCAATCTACAATTATATTATGATAACTCACTGTTGCAATCAATTCTAAATGCAAATTAACTCATGATGAATACCAATGATGCCCAAATGGAGACCCTAGGTAGATTTCCCTTTTTTGTGAACTTGGTTTTCGTCCAATTCACTTTCCTCCAAGGGATTTTGTCCTCAGAAGACCTATATGTTGTTGAAACCCTCTTCTAGAGCTCAAACCTGCAATTTGCTTTTGTCAAAATGAGAAAAGAATGCTCAAGAATGAGGCCAACATATTTCTTTATAACCTCCCATGAGCTTTTTTATAAAATTCAATAAAATAATTCTCCTCAAGAGGTTACGCCCATCTTGAAGGTCTTTCCTCATCAAAAGAAATGGCCACATTTTAAAAACAACTTTGAGTTACTAGGATGGGGGACACTTTTCACTATTCCCTTTATAATTTTCTATTACTATTCACTTTTACTATTGGACCATTAAAGCAAACTTTAATATTTCCAATTTATCCCTAGATTCATGAACTGAACTCCAAACTGAAAGGCTCATAAAGATCCCACCTAAGCTCTATAGCCCTTAGTTGGGTCCCCTAACCATTCTGATGACCTACAGAAACCCTAATAGTAGGCCAACCTCCACTATAGTCTAAGCTGCCTAAGGAAGGGACATTACAATCCTCCCTTCCTGGGATTGCTTTTCCTCAAGCAATCGCATGCCAGTTTGTTGCTCCATTATGATATACATGCCATATAACCATAACTCCTGAAGCAACTCACCACGGTCATTGAGTATCAATGCGCCATCCATGTCAATACCTGGATCCCAAATCCTCCTACCCATTCGGCTATAGATATCCATCATAATACAAGCAACACATACCATCCATTTGTAAGAGGAGGCCATCAAAAAGACATGGAAATCAACTCCCATATGCACAACTCATTAGGCCCCCAAATGTTGTCGTAACTCAGGTTTGAAGAGAGAACAAAGTCATACAGGTCATCATACATGTCAAAGAAACCCATATCATACTCCCTGTTGACCCCATGAATGTGCTTCCAAGTAGGACAATGTAACATACTAGCTATCTATAGTTTAAGAATGGTTACTAACTCCCAGATTCAGCTGAAGAGTAACTAATTTTCCTTACGAGAGTTATCAACACAAATTAACAAATAGGAAAGATAAATAATCTGATCGTTAACCACCTTAACATTCAATAACTAACTACTAGTTTTTCAATTTCAGCTGAAAATAAATAATTAACGGTTTAAATAACTGAAACTATAGTTGATCATGAACTAACTATTCCATCAATTAAGAAGTGACTAGAACCTAATTTAACAACAATGAATTAAAATTTACAAAATAACTCTATTTGAAATAAAGAGAGAGAGATAAGAGATAGTACAGACTGAAGGCTTCTTGTTGATATGCTTGAAAACAAGTCTCTATTTTTTAGGGAAAAACAAACATCATCAAGGGCTTTTTCGCCCAACCAAAGACCTACTGGTCTCCCATGTTTCTTCAACTAAAGAAACCTGACCCTTCACGAGGTGCAGTCTATAAAGGATTTCTAGTTACCATCTTACCATTTGAGTCTAGTGTCAAGAATCTACACTACCTCGGTCAATCCTTCACTATAGGTTCTCCTAACTAGAAAGACAGTTCTGACCAGGGGTATATCCGATTCTCAATGGCTGACTATCGCTCATTCTAAGCATCATAACCTTGGCCAAGGATTTTATGATTATGAGCACGCTTCTCGTGCCATTGGCTCTCTCACACTTACTCAACAATGAAATACAAAAGACTCTTGAGTTTATTTTATTAAGGACTCAACTCAAAAAATTGGTCCTCTACATTCAAGTATAATGTGTTCCTTTCTTAAGTTTCCTAGAGAAAAAAAAACCAATATTTACCGATGCTGGAAGAATTTCTTTAGTTCTAATTATTTCAACTATTTAACAATGAATAAAATAAATAAGGATCTGACCCAATTCTAGAGCCAAAGAAAACAAAGCAAGGTTTTGTTTCAAGTCATCCAAGGGGAGGAAGACATGAGTAATCTCGATTTCAAGATAAAGGAACCACAACTGGTTTGAAAAGATTAGAAGAGGTAACTTGATTAGACGACACTGAGGATTTGCAGAGAATTCAATAACATACACCATTAGACAGAACAGGGTTTTCAATGAACGCACCAACAACACACATTGTTTTCTTGAATGAATTAATAGTCTATTCATTAAGCTCGAATTCAACAATTAAAAGACATTTAATTACATGCCTGTAAACGCAGATCTTAAATGTGATATTCCTCCTAGTGCAACCACCAAACAAACAGATGATGGCAGCAAATGTATCGAACCTACTCAATTTGAAGCTAAATATTGTGGCAGATTACTCAAGAACAAGATTGTATCCCCTTTTCCTGTGAAAAGAGTACTGAAGTAAAGATAAATGAAGCTCGACCTGGCTATGCCTGACAAGAAACAAAACGAAGAATGTTGAATGCTTTCTTCCCCCCCTGAGAATTAAATGACGACTATTGAACATGGCACTCGGCCATAGAATACACTTGACTGGATTCCCAACCACAGAAATGTCAATCGGAACGAATGAGAAAGAGAGAGGGCCCCATGAAAATGAATGAAAACCATCCCCTAACTCCCAGCAAACCAAGACTCCCCAAAGGAAAACGTCTGCATGCATTTTCTTGTGCGTTTCCAACAAGACTCGGTGAATAAGGTGGTAAGGGTTACTGCCACCCAATTCAAATGAAATTTTACTCCCATACTAGCAACTTAAAAATTTATATTAATAAAGACTATAATATTTAATTCAACTATTACTCTAGGGTGTGCTTAAGAGCTTAACGATGATACATTTTTTACGTTGACTTGCTTTACTCATACTCCAAAGTTGATATCAATTACTTGTTTTTATAATTATTTAATTAAGTGAGGAAATATCCCAAGGTTATGACAACCACAATAGCAACCTTACACTTAACTCGTGACTTGATAGTAACGGGTTCTTTTATTGACCGTGGCTTCTCCTTGATGATATTTCCCTTTCCCTTCAAGTCGTTGTCAATCCTATATCCACTTGGTAAAGAGATAGGGTTAGACTGTTCTCTATTTTCTTTTTCAAAATTAAACACATCAACATATTCACACACACACAAAAAAAAAAAAAACACACACACACACACACACATATATATATATAAAGAAATCATTCATAATTGCAATTATACCAAATAAATCAAATTTGTTTTCCCAATATTCACATTCTCATGAAAGGTAGTTAATCACAACTAACATAACAACCATATTATTATTGTCATAATCTTGTTCAAAACAAAAGGGACATAACATACTTCTCCCCTTAAGAATCATTGTCCCTGATGATTATTTATTTAAAGGTTCAGGTCTAAAATCATAAATATATATATAGAGAGAGTTCTTAATTGTTCATAAATAGATAAGGAAACTTCTTAAGGATTTCATCATAATCCTCCCATGTAGCATTTTCCTCTGAGTACTGGTCCCACTGGACCTTGCATTGTATCACCTCGTAGTTACATAAGCGTAGGTTACGTACCTCAAGCACTCTGAGTGGCTCGATTGTGATCACTCTAGGATCCCGCACCTGCAAGAAATTCTAGCCAATCATATGGTCAAATTCTGCATAGTACTTCTTGAGATAGGAGACATGAAATACATTGTGCAATCTGGCGAGAGTCAGAGGTAGAGCAATTTTGTATGCTACCGAGTTGATAACTTCTAGGACTTCAAAAATTCCTACATATCTTTCCTGGGGGTTCGTTTTGCATCAGTGTAGCTTTTTTGTTGATCATTAGCATCCTTCAACCTTTGTCTGATTAACTTAACCTGTACCTCCATTTCCTGAAGCATCTCGGGTCCTAGAATGATCCTATCCTCCATTTTGTTCCAACTGATAGGTGTTTTGCATTCCCTGTCGTATAGTGCTTCAAAGGGTTCCATTTTAATAGTTTATTGATATGAATTGTTATAAACAAATTCTACCAATGGTAAACATTCTTCCCACTTATATTGTTGGTCTATGCAATACATTATTAGTAGGTCTTCCAAGATCTGATTTACTCTTTCCATTTGACCATCTGTTTTAGGATACGTTGTACTAATATTTAGCTGAGTTCCTAAGGCAAAAAATAAAGTTTTCCAAAACCTGGATGTCATTCTGGCATCCCTATCAGAATTTTTTTTTTTTGAAACTCCATGAAGACGGAAAATTTCTTGTACAAAATTTTGAGCAATCACAGAAGCCCCATCTGTCAAATTTCTAGGTATGAAATGTGCTACCTTGGTGAGTCTATCCACTATTACCAGTATTGCATTATGTCTATTCCTCATCATCGGTAAACCTTGTACAAAATCCATACTGATGATTTGCCATTTCCAATTTGGTACACTGTGAGGTTGTAACAATCCTGTCGGGTGTTGGTGCTTCACCTTAACCTTCTAACATTCAAAACATCCTGCAATGAATATGGCTGCATCCTTTTTCATTCCCTTCCAAAAATATAAAGGTTTGACATCGGCCAACCTTTGGGTTACCCTTGGATGACCTAAGTATGGCATTGTGTGAACCTCCTTCCATTCCAACTTCCTTAATTCTATTGAGTTTGGAACATACATCCTGCCTTTATATCTTAAAAGTCCATTTGTTTCGATCTAAAAGCCTTCATATTTAGGTTCTTGTGAGTTTGCTTGCAGATCTTCACAGACTTACAGGTAGAATTCATCTTCATTTAATTTCTACAGTACTTGAGCTCTAAAATTTGTATTGACTGACTCCATGGAAGTTATATGTTTTTGTCGGCTCAATGCATCAGCTACTCTGTTCCCCTTGCCCTTAATGTAATTGACCTCAAAATCATAATTTGAAATTAACTCCATCCACCTCCTTTGACGAGCATTTAAATTAGGTTGAGTGAATATACACTTTAAACCTTGATGGTCCGATTTAAGTTCAAAAGTCTTCCCTAACAAGTAATGTTGCCACATTTGCAGGGCATGCACAATAGCTGCTAACTCTAGATCATGAGGTGCATAGTTCTGCTCATACTGCTTCAACTTTCGAGATTCATAAGCCACTACCTTCCCATCTTGCATTAATACTCTGCCCAAACCTTCACCTAACATGTCTGTTATAACTACAAAATGACCATTAGGGTCTAGTACTACCAAAATTGGTGTAGTCGTTAATTTCTCTTTCAATGTATTAAATGCTTTTTGACATTTCTTTGTCCATTTGAATCTTTTTCCTTTTCTTTGAAGGGAGGTAATGGGGTGGGCGATCCTAGAGAAATTTCTTACAAACCTTTGGTAATACCCAGCTAAACTCATGAAACTTCTAACCTCATGCACATTTTTTCAATACTGGCCATTCCACTATAGCTTTTATCTTGCCAAATCCACTGCTATTCCTCTGGCTGATATTATATGCTCCAAGTATTGTACCTCTTTCTAGAAGAAGGTGCACTTTGATAATTTTTCCATAAATTTTATGTTCTCTCAATCATTGAAGAACCACCCATAGATGTTGAAGATGCTCATCCTCATTTTTGGAATAAATGAGAATGTCATCAAGGAAAACTGGCACAAATTTGTCCAAACAATCATTGAAAATACTGTTCATTAGATTCATAAATGCAGTTGGGCATTGGTGAGACCAAATGGAAAAACTGTGAATTCATAATGACCGTACCTAGCTTTGAAAGCTATTTTGGAATACATTCCTTACTATATGAAACTTTTCTTCTCTAGTTGAGAATTGTGTTAATGTACGGTAGGCATTCACTTAGCTTTTCTATCTATTATTAGCTTCCACCAATATTTTTTAATCGGTTTGATTTGTTTATCCATTTCTGACAACTTTTCTGGACTAATGCTAATCCTATCTTCTAGCTTACCCAGCTCATAGGAGTTTGACATCTTCTTTTGTCCAATGTTTCAAATGGAGTCATCTTGATAACAGAATCATAGAAGTTGTTACAACAAACACCATAAAAGGTGGATACTCTTTCTACGTGTAGCAATCAACCACTTTTAACACAGGTTTACCAAGAGAATTTCACCAAAGGTTAACAACATTAACCGAGTAAGGTACCACTATTCATCATGTAAGATACAAAGAGTATCATCATCTTTCTCTTTTCCGGCTGAAAAGGTTAGTCATCAAGTACCAATTTCATTTATTTCATGCATCATTAAAATAAGCTAATAAGTAAATACAAGATTAGAATTCCTTTCCTAGTTCAACTGTCTTGCAAGACTCAGCATGCCACTGATAAGAGGGAAAGCATCACTCGACTGTTTTTCCTTCCAACCACGGACTTAAGCGGTTTCCCCCCCGCACACTTCCTGCCTGGAAGCAGTCCTACCTTTCAACAAAAGGTTGTGTTGGAAACCCTCTCAATTGCCATATGAGCTCTGGTGTGTACCCCCACTTAACCAACTTTGTCGTACTACTAAGGATACCCTCCTACTAAGTATGACAACTCTGGTTAGCTAAGTGTTTGGAGTACGGTGAACTAACGAGTGCACGCAGTGGCAACAACGCTCACTATGGCCATATATATATATACTTTTTGCATTGAACATAGTCATGGTTCACCACCCTACTCGACTTGGAGAGACTATTCACTTGGGCTACTAGACTACCTATTCACCCACATACCATAACACAAGGTTCGAAAGGTGATATTAGCATAAGACCTCCTTTCGGTAGCTTGCATATTAATTATGTAATCCTCAAAGGGTTTGGAACTAATTTCCTTCCACACAAGGTTTCTTTCTTCAGTAAAGTCAAGGACATACCGGGTGCATTTTCTATAATTTACTCCCTTACACAATCCATCAAAGGCCCATTCATGACATGATAGAGATGAACATTACATAAAACATAGCGAACAACCAAAATGTTCTTGTATAGCCACCACAAAACTTAACTCAATATCAAAATATAAACAATTTTAATTTCAGCAATAAATCAAAAGAATGAGCTCATTTCCAACAATAAATCAAAATTTGACCAACTAGCCATAAGATAAACAATCTTCAAAATTTGGTGGCTAGACCATTTCAAAATAAAGAAATAAAACAATGACAATCCTTGCCAGTATTAAAAGGAATTTTACCAAAAATCCAAAGAAGTGTCAAAATACAGCGAAGCACTTATTATGCACTACGTGACTTAACTAAGTCACTAACAAGGGAGTAGATTGCTGCACTAAATTCAGATTTTCCAAAAACTTACAGTGGTTAGAGATTGTGTTTCAAACACATCAAACAAATAAGTCCCTTAAGACTTTCATCATGCTCAAAAATTTTGCAAATAAAAATGTTATAACTCATTCATTCCTATTTCCTGGAGTATCATCATTCATTGCTAAGATGATATTATAATATTGTGCTATAGCAACACACAAAGATTATAGTTGGAACATAAACTTCTTTCCTTCGTTCTGCTTAACCAAAACTCTATTCCTTACTTCACTAAATAGGTTACTTGTTCAAAACATAAACAACTTTAGCTAAATACCTTGGTGATGATTATATTCACCATTGTAATTGTACTTTCTAGTTCCTCCAAAGGAAAAATTCATAGTTCTCAACCATTTGGCCAAAACGCCATGAGAATAACTAATATCTTCTCCTTACAACTGTTATGATTTATCTTACAATCTCCAAGTAGATTCTTAACAAAAGTTCAAAGAATGATTCTAATCCTAATCTTTATTCATCAAAATATTGCCTGAGATGATCTTCTTTAATTATGTCCTCTTCCACACATTAACATCTTTTCCAAAAGGCTTCATGAGGTATTAAGGATCTCGTATTCACCTTTACTTATGCATAATTATTTATATATGACAATTGGTTTTCTCATGTACCATTTTCTCAGCATTCCATGCCAATGTATGACCACTTGTCCTTTATTGATCCTTTTATTCCACTTGGCTCATTCCAAGCTATCTAGAAATTAGACTGGAACCCATCTTATCTATGTGTCTTTGATATACTTTCAAGGATTTTCAACACACAGTTGCTCTTGCACTTGATTGATTACTTCTGGATCTTCCCATCATATTTTTGAGAAATAAGATTGATCTTGAACTCATACAAATACTGCTCTACCCAAGCTCTTAGTCTGATTAGTAACTGGCCAAGGTTTCACCTTTCTAGTCTAAGTCTCAAATTCTTCCACTATGCAACCTTAGTAGAATTGTTTTGCTCTTGATGTTTTGACTCCTTAGTTGACTTTCTCTTAGCCATTGACTTGGGTAAGTGCTGGAAAAAATAGTCTTCCTAACAGTTTCCTTGGTTTTTCTCTATGCCATTCTGGCATCAAACCAGTTTTAAACCTTAGCCAAACTGTTGAATGCTTAACAAATTTTCTCGTAATGAGCTCATAGATCCATGTGTTGAACCTAGTTAGCTCTAATACCATATGTAACATACTAGTTATCTATAGTTTAAGAATAGTTGCTAACTCCCAAATTCAGCTGAAGAGTAACTAACTAATTTTCCTTACGAGAGTTATCAACACAAATTAACAAACAAGAAAGATAAATAATTTGATCTTTAACCACCTTAACATTTAATAACTAACTACTAGTTTTTCAATTTCAGCTGAAAAGAAACAATTAACGGTTTAAATAATTGTTCAACTACAGTTGATCATGAACTAACTACTCCATCAATTAAGAAGTGACTAGAACATAATTTAACAGCAATGAATTAAACTTTACAAAATAACTCTATTTGAAATAAAGAGAGAGAGAGAAGAGATAGTACAGTCTGAAGGCTTCCTACTGATATGCTTGAAAACAAGTCTCTATTTTTTAGGGAAAAAGAAACATCATAAAGGGATTTTCCTCCCAAAGAAATACCTACTAGTCTCCTGTGTTTCTTCAACTGAAGAAACCCAACCCTTCACGAGGTGTAGTCTATAAAGGATTTCTAGTTACCATCTTGCCATTTGAGTCTGGTGTCAAGAATCTACACTACCCTGGTCGATCCTTCACTATAGGTTCTCCTAACTAGAAAGACCATTCTGACTAGGGGTATATCTGATTCTCGATGGCTGACTATCGCTCATTCTAAGCATCATAACCTTGTCCAAGGATTTTATGATTATGAGCACACTTCTCGTGCCATCAGCTTCTCACCCTTACTCGGCAATGAAATACAAAAGACTCTTGAGTTTATTTTATTAAGGACTAGGCTCAAAAATTTGTTCCTCTACATTCAAGTATAATGTGTTCCTTTCTTACTCCCTAGAGACAAGAAAACCAGTCTCTATCGATGTTGGAAGAATTTATTCAGTTCTATTTATTTCAACTATTTGACAATGAATAAAATAAATAAGGATCTGACCCAATTCTAGAGCCAAAGAAAACAGATCAAGGTTTTGTTTCAAGTCATCTAAGGGGAGGAAGATGCAGGTAATCTTGGTTTCAAGATAAAGGAACCACAACTAGTTCGAAAAGATTCGATGAGGTAACTCGACTAGATGACATTGAGGATTTATAGAGAATTCAATAACATACACCATTAGACAAAATAGGGTTTTCAATGAACGCACCAACAGCACACATCGTTTTCTTGAATGAATTAATAGTCTATTCATTAAGCTCAAATTCAACAATTAAAAGAAATTTAATTACATGCCTGTAAACGTAGATCTTAAATGCAATATTCCTCCTAGTGCAACCTCCAAACAAACAAATGATGGCAGCAGATGTATCGAACCTACTCAGTTTGAAGCTAGATACTGTGGCAGATTACTCAAGAACAAGATTGTATCCCCTTTCCCTATGAAAAGAGTAATGGATTAAAGAGAAATGAAGCTCGACTTTTCTACGCTTGACAAGAAACAAAAAGAAAGATGTTGAATGCTTTCTTTCCCCCCCCTGAGAATTAACGGCCATAGAATACACTTGACCGGATTCCCAACCACAGAAATGTTGACCGGAATGAATGAGAGAGAGAAAGAGGGCCCCATGAAAATTAATGAAAACCATCCCCTAATTCCCAGCGAACCAATATTCCCCAAAGGAAAATGTTTGCATGCATTTTCTTGTGTGTTTCCAACAAGACTCGGTGAATAAGGTGGTAAGGGTTACTGCCACTCAATTCAAACGACATTTTACTCCCATACTAGCGACTTAAAAATTTATATTAATAAAGATAATAATATTTAATTCAACTATCACTCTAGGATGAGCTTAAGAGCTTAACGATGATACACTTTTTACGTTGACTTGCTTTACTCATACTCCAAAGTTGATATCAATTACTTGCTTTTATAATTATTTAAATTAAGTGAGGAAATATCCCAGGGTTATGACTACCACGATATCAACCTTACACCAAACTTGTGACTTGATGGTAACTGGTTCTTTTATTGACCATGGCCTCTCCTTGATAATATTTCCCCTTCTCTTCGAGTTGTTGCAATCCTGCATCCACTTGGTAAAGAGATAGGGTTAGACCGTTCTTTGTTTTCTTTTCAAAATTAAACACATCAACATATTCACACAAATATATATATATATATAAAGAAATCATTCATAATTGTAGTTATACCATATAAATCAAAAATTATTTTCCCAATTTTCACATTCTCATGAAAGGTATTTAATCACAACTAACATGACGACCATATTATTATTGCCATAATCTTGTTCGAAACAAAAGGGATGTAACAGACAACTACTTTCCCATAATGAATTAATGGGGATGAATTCAACAATCAACAAATAGAAAGTTGCCATACTATAACAAATTGGTTACATAACCATAGATGACTTATGGATTCCTTCTGAACCCATCCAAGGTAACTTTTGAGTGGCTGGTCCACTATGAGTGTTATCACCAAAATCAACAACCGAAAATTTTGAAGTCCCCATTCTATTATCCAAATGAGTAGGGGTGGAAGTGGCTCAAAGAAGTCTTCAACACTAAATGTCACAAGGCTACAATGATCCTCATTGTATGATTCTTCAATATGTTCAACTCCTATACCATTTACCTTTTCACCTTGTGCCCTCGGAAAAGCTACTATGGAAGACTGATTTTTTGGCTGATGCAAGAAGTGATTGTGCCTACTCACAAGTAGACAAGGATCAACAATCTTCCTTCCTTGTTTCCCTTCCAATTTGATAGTCATGCCTCTAACTCTACCCATCTGTAAGTGGTCTATTCTTATCAGCTCCAAAACCTGTTTGAAGGAGTGCAAATGTGGATAAGAAATACCATGCTTTATTCATTTTGTCTTTCCTCACTTTGGCTTATCCAATTGAATCTTTTTGTAGTTGCCCTCCATCCTTCTTATCTTGTTGTCATGGAACAAAACAACAGTATGCAATTTGTATTTATGCTAGTCCAAGTGTATGATACTATCACTAGTTCCACGTTCAACCAATACATCATCATTTCCATCATCATAAATTGTTCCCAACATTGTTGTACCAAGACTAAAGTCACACATTTCAATATCTAGCAATGAAGAGGTATGAACAAACTATAGAGAATAGTCTAGCAAACAATCCACACACACTCTTATGGGATTCTCATCAATACAAAATGGTGTCAACTCAATGGTTTCACCCATCCTAACAAAAGGAACCAATGTAGGATAAACTATCAAATAATCCATGTACCCCCATAAGAAGGCACCAACAAAATCATGGGTAGGTTGGTTTAGTTCACCAAATGGAACTAATATCTCATGCAAAATTGAGTTACCTTCATCATCATAATCATACTTATGCACAACATCAATGGCTGGCTCAAGATGAGCGCACAAAGCTACTAGCCTCATTCTTTTTACCATCTCTAGACATTATTTTTCTTGGCCAGCAACTAACCTAGCTTTCCTTTCCCTCTCTAGCCAAATATTATACTTCTCTTGTGTCTCTTCCACACCTTCAAAAGTCTAATATACCAAATCAGATTGTGTAGCGCTCTGTGTTTTGATAAAATTACCATATCCAACACTCCAATTTTGTATGTCATCAGTAGTAGACCACAAATAACTGTCCTCCAAAGGCATTAGCATCAGTGTTACCCCAAGTTTCTAGGATGGGGACGGCAGGGGACAGAGGAATGAATCCCCAAGTTTCTAATTTTTCAAGCCAAATTTGGGGATGGTGGGGGATGGCTATATAAAATATAGAAAAATTTCAAATATATAGGGAAACTTTAAATATTCATATGAAAACATGGATAAAGCATGCATATATACATTATAGAAACTTAGCATATAACATTTGTGTTAAGAATTTATTGTCAATACTCAATATGCATTCAAAATTCAAAATTCATTGTGAATATGCATGTGATATAAAACATAGTACACTGTTGTCATCCCCTGGCCATCCCCCATCCCCGGGATGTTTTCAGGACAGAGATAGGGGGATTTAGACCTGAGGATGCATCCCCGAGTAACACTGGTTAGCATGCTTATCTCATGAGAAAGCAGAACCATGGAGTTGTTTTCCTTAAACAAATCAGGTTTAATGTCATGCCAATCCACAAACTTGTCATCCCTTTCAACATACCTATCAAGTGTTGATTCAATACAATTCTCTTCACATGCATAATGTATTCCTTCATGAAACAAATCATGACCCAAAGCTATCATTGATTTGGCTGCTATTTGATGAGGCAAAGTATATTTCACAGCTTTCATAATAATGTGTTTCCCATCATGCTTGAAACTCAACTCCATTTCTTGTAATCTTGGATGACCCTTTGAAAAGAATGTAACCATTGCATACCATGTACAACTTCATTGTCCTTCAAATCAAGTACATAAAATTCATCACAAAGAGTATACTTACCAAAGATAACGCTAATCTTACGCACTTTCTTGCAAAGAATAGTAAGTCAACCTTTTATAGTCACATCAAAGCCCTCAAAATCCTCATGAATGAATTGATCAACAACAACTGCAATTTCAAAACTAGAAGACCTTTTCTTATTATCATCCATGGGGTGGTGAGTGTCACGAACTTGTTGAAGATGAAGCTTGGTTTGTTGTGCTATCAACTTAGTTTTCTTTGCCTTGTCAAGCCATCCCTCAAACATTTCTTGAGATTGTTTTATCTTAATTGCTCCAAATTGTCTAAAATCAGTCCCATAATGAGATGCATCATATAAATTACCATGACCAATGCATGCATTTGGTGTAGCAATCAAAGTAGAATCAATATCACTCGTTTCCCAATGATTAGCAGCTACAATATCATGAGAAAGTGAGGATATACCACTACTGTTTAAAGTCAGAAAACTAGGACTGATTGTACCTTTTCTTTCATTACCCAGGAAATCTTTAATGCAAGAGCACACTTGCATACACTTAGGAGCCCAATCTTGTAGCATATCAATTCTTGAAGCTATAACATCCTTATACTCAATCAAAGTATTGACATCATAAGGATGAGACACCAACCTACAAATTGATTCACGTTCTTTTCCCACTACTGTTATAAATTCAAATTGTAGGCAAGTAGAAGTTCCCACCATCACCTCATGCTTATCTATTTGTTCATGAATGTCTACCATGCTACATTTCTTTTCACAACCTTCTAGCTTGGATTTGTGCTCATGTGATGTCAAAATATTGCTATCTCATTTTCTAATCCATTCCATCACCTCCATAACTGATATGTTTTCCTTAACTAGCATACTCCAAGGTGTATTATGCAAGACAAACCAACAATTATCAAATTACAAGATCTTCTTACTAAGAAACCTCCATGTCTTCCTAATTAGCTCTCCAAAACAAAATGATTCATATGATCTTAGCAATTGTCCTTCCATTGTAGATGATGCATGACTAACCATAATGAAACTGATATTGTTCCATTCCACACAAATGGACATAACACTTGTGGTTGATCCATCAAATGTGTGACCACTATCATCATTTTTTTGAGCCTTCAAGGGGCTCTCCAAAAGAGGAAGGTTATGAACTTCATGATGCAAACTAGACCAAACTGGATTTTCTAAATCATTCCTCCTTCCTTCAATAGGCTCTTCTTGTGGGCTTACCTCAAGAAGCTCATCCCTTGTGTATTCAACATCCACACATCCTTCTATTATGCTTACATTGTAGTCATCAAACACCATCAAGTCTTGATTTGTCTCCTCTTCTTCCCAAACCCAAGGCTTTTGTTCCAAATATCCTTGGTTGTCATCATGTGTAGGTGATGTGCCATTATTGGAATCAACTATCACACTAGAAGATACCTTATGATCACCCAAAGAGTCCCTACCATTGCTATCCAAAGCACTGACATAATCTATGCTAGCCTCTAATGTAGGAGCCTCTTGTGAAACCTCTTGCAAGGATGATGTAGAAAAATCATTGCCCAAGGCTGTCCTAATGTCTTCTTGATTCAAATTAGCATGTCTATCAAATTCATCATATAAATTTTTGCATACCTCATTGGAACTTGAAGACACTAGATCATTCACATGAAGAGTTGTGTCAATCATAGATGAAGATTCTCTATCCATTCCATGTATAAACAATTCATAAGCTATATTGTGATATTCCTTCCTTGCATGCTTAGTCTTGTGGCAAAGATTCAGGTGCATGTCCATGTAGTCCTTGAAAGGAAAATTCTCCTTAACACATTGAGGAAGAATGCTATACTCCTCAAATATACTAATCACTACCGTTTCTTTGTCTTGTGGTGTTGGACTTTTCCTAGTAGAAAGTGAGGATGATCCTTTAGGGAGTCCCAACCTTGAAATTGAATCACCTAAATGCTACAATTTCTATATGGTATTGTGTTGTGTTTGCTCAATTTCTTTCCATGCTTGTTTATTGTTAAACAACTTCGCCATGATGACCTTTTTCGTTGTCCAAACTGAAAATCAAATCCAAACTGACTTGTGCACAACTAATTTCACACCAATTGAATGCAATCATTACCCAACAGGTTGGAAAGATTATGGCTTTGATACCATTGAAAGGTTCCCAACCCAAATTTGGTCCAATTTTTCTAAGTTTGATTTCTGATTTGACTTTGACCAACAAATAGGGAATTTGTTTTTTCTGTTTGTTTTTGTTGTTTATGAGTTTTTTTGTGATTTTTGGTCGTTTTCTTATTTTTTTGAGGTTTTTTGCTTGATACTTGCGAAAAAGAAATAGATGCTAAAGGAACATAAATGACTGAAATAAAATTATGAATTATGATTTTCCTAGGACAACAAATGTAATTTTCAGAATTAATGAAATTGAACCACCAATTACATAGAATTTGCATACCCAGAAGCCAATGCTCAATTTATTGAATATTTAAATGCTGGAACCAAAGCATATACAATAAAGATTTGATATAAAGTCTGATTTGCTCCTTAGTGGTCTGAAAACCCTAATTTCTAGCTAGGGTTTGACTGAAAATAACACCCAAATAGTACGTCCAGTTGGTGAATGCACTGAAATGATTATATCTATTAATAAGAAGCCCTAATCTGCAATTATATTCTGATAACTCACTACTGCAATCAATTCTAAATGAAAATTAACTTGTGATGAAGACCAGTGATGCCCAAATGGAAACCCTACGTAGATTTCCCTATTTTGTGAACTAGGTTTTCATCCAATTCACTATCCTCCAAGGGATTTCATCCTCAGAAGACCTGTATGCTACTGAAACCCTCTTCCAAAGCTCAAACCTGCAATTTGCTTTTGTCAAAATGAGAATAGAATGCCCAAGAATGAGCCCAACATATTGCTTTAGAACCACTCATGAGCTTTTTTATAAAAGTCAATAAAATAATCCTCCTTAAGAGGCTACGCCCATCTTGACGGTCTTTCCTCATCAAAAGAAAGGGCCACATTTTAAAAACAACTTTGAGTTACTAGGATGGGGGGCACTTTTCACTATTCCCTTTATAATTTTCTATTACTATTCACTTTTACTATTCCATTAAAGCAAACTTTAATATTTCCCATTTATCCCTGGATTCATGAACTGAACTCCAAACTGAAATGCTCGTAAAGCTCTCAGCTAAGCTCCACAGCCCTCGGTTGGCCCCCCTAACCATTCTACTAACTTACGGAAACCTTAATAGTAGGCCAAC
Organism: Sequoia sempervirens; assembly: GCA_007258455.2. Classification (NCBI taxonomy): domain Eukaryota; kingdom Viridiplantae; phylum Streptophyta; class Pinopsida; order Cupressales; family Cupressaceae; genus Sequoia; species Sequoia sempervirens. The sequence continues at coordinate 187,703,799 of VDFB02358134.1, read as the reverse complement.
CTCCACTATAGTCTGAGCTACCTAAGGAAGGGACATTACAGTAGCTCTTGGATAGGATCTTCTTCCTTGGGTAGGAATTTAGGTCGCCATTCCATGCTTTCACTTTATCAAGCCAATGAACCAAGATATCCAACTGAGATGCTTCTACTGAATCAGAAGCAATTACCAACACACACATGCAAGTGTTGATCACTAACATGCAACTGAAATTTTGACAAGGGTTAGCTTCCCAACAGGCTAGCAAGATCACTGACTCCGATACCACTGTAATGTCCCACCCCCTTTCCGTATATATTTTTTGTTTTATTTTCTGAATACTGTTGTTGTAACCCTTTGTGTTTTTTCTTGTTTAAAAAAGCATAAATAAAATAAAAATAACCATAAACCAAATACTCAATTGCTAATACAAAATAATGACAAATACCTAGATGTAGATTAATCATTAAAATCACAATAGAAACATAGCCATTTTGTTGTTCATAAATTGTAGGTTTGATATAAAATAATATAGCCAGTTAGATTCCATAAATAGCTCCAAAATGGAGTCAATACAATGTTCAACCACTTTCCAAATGATATATTGCAACAACAAACAATAAGGCACCTCAAATTAAACAATAACCAACTCGCAAAATGGGGTACTTTGCTCCAAAATTCCCGTGCCTCCCTCCTTGGATGGTATGACCAGAAATGAATGGAATATGGTGGTTGGAGAGTATTATCTCTAGTTTATAATAGCAAATGAAGTCATTCATTTCCTTTGAAAAGCACACTTGAATCCCAAGAGCTAAATAGCAATGCAAATGGTATCCAAATCCTTTCCAAAATACTGCAATGTGGTATGACTAGCAACTAGCAATAAAGGCATTCACAAACCACACCAATCTGCAATATATTCCCTATGCATAGAACATAGAAACAAACCTCTAAGCTGCAAACAACAAACTCTAAAAATCTGCGATAATAAGCTCTGACAAGACCTCTGAATGAAACTTTCAACAAGCAACCTTGGGAGATCTTTCACTCCTACAACTACTATTCCTTATGAGGGTTTTCGTCCTTAAAAAAATGGAAACCAATCATAAACCAACAAAGGTCATATCCAAATCAATATTCAAGCATATCCAAATAAACTCTCCAACCCTATTTTTATATTTTTCCACTGAACTTTCGAGAAGTTATATTTAAAAATTCACTTTTAATAAAAATAACTCCTTTTTGGCTCCAAAAGACCCTTTTTGAATAAGAATAATATTTTGACACACAAGGTCCTTGTTTTTTACATCCAAGATTTAAAACATTTCATCTCGGTTTCAACGAGCTATAACACTAAGGTGCTTTTTAAATATTTTAATTAATATTTGGCGACCTTATTAAAATAATTAAAATAAAGCCATTAATACACCTATTTTACAAAAATTGTTAGAATGCATTAGAATTGAAAACTGACCGCACTGGAGTGATCCCGATGAAGAATAATGATAAACTAAGCCAACCAGGTGACTTACTATAAATAGACACCCTCTCCAAGAATCTTGGATGTAACACTCTAACTAATCTATAGTTTAAGAAAGGAAACTACCAGTTCCAACTGAAATGTAACTAACTAGTTTTCATCCTAGGGTTTCATTTACAATTTCGAACGGAAAAGATAAACAATTGAAACAATTACATCATATCCAATTCATCAACTAACTTTTAAAATTTCAATTTCAGCTGAAAAGGAAACAACTAATTGTATTCATATAACTGAAAACACAGTAGAACAATAACTAACTTTTCTTTGCTTTCGAAATGTGAGAGCATTTATTACAGCTTATGAAATAAACATGCTCAAGTTTTAATAACTGAAATTAAGAGAGAGAGAGAGAGAGAGAGAGAGAGAAAGAGTTATAAGAAAGTACAGCTTGAAGGCTTCCTGTTGGAATGCTTGCTCTAGACTTTTTTGTTTCCAAGGGAAAAAGAAATACATCAAGGGATTTTCCGCCCAACCAAAGACCTACTGGTCTCCTGTGTTTCTTCAACTGAAGAAACCCGACCCTTCACAAGGGTAATCAATAAAAGATCACATAATATCATCATGCCATCTGAGCCCGGTGTCAAGAACCTATACTACCTGGTTGATCCGTCACTATAGGTTACTCCTAACTAGAAGAATCATTCTGACCAGGGGTATATCTGGTTCATGATAGCTGACTGTAAATGCTTAATCTAAGCATCATAACCTTGGCCAAGGATTTTATAGTAAATGGGCACACCTGTGTCATTAACACTCTCACCCTTGCTTGACATGATAATACTTGACTCAAGGTTTAAATTACAATGACTTAGTTCTTTATCATTCCTCTTACTTTAAGGATACATATTGTTTTCTTTAAGCATTTATATGGAGAGACATATTTGATAATAGGGTGGTTTAGTCAACCAACTCAAAAGATCAGTCAAAGATCACAAAGTGATTGCTGGTAGCTCGACCCAACAGTTCAGATTCAAAAATAACAACAGAAGAGAAGTTTCGAATGCGAGACTTATATTACTGTTTAGGTTCTCAACAAGAATTGTCTTCTTTCAGACAAGTTCAAAAAAATAGTAAAAGATTCGATTCCAAAATGCTTTTCAATAGACGTGAAAGTTCAATGAAATTTCCTTTCTATACTTAAGGGTTTTTAGAATGATTACAAATTCTTCTAATGCAAAATTTTAACAAATAAAGACTATTACATGCCTGAATAAGAGGGTCTGTAGTTCGAAGGAGCTCCAATTTCTTCTCTTCAAATGAACTGGACAAAAACTTTGATGCCACTAAAATCCCTCTGATCAGAGAGAAATTTGAGATGACTTTCACAAGATCAAGAGAATGCCACTCGAAATTGCATACTCAAATAAAATAACCAGGCTCACCCATGTAAGCTCGACAATAAGATAAAGCAAGAAAACCACCAGAGATGATCACCGACAGAAAAGGAGGAGAGAAAGAGATTGGAAATGGAAACAAAACCAACAAATGTGGGTACTTGATGAAAATTCCAAGCAAGTAGAATGAAAGGATTTTGAGCTGCGACAGAGGTAAATTTGAGAATGAAGCAAGACAAGTTAATTGCCCAAGCTGACAAGGAATGTCGATCAAGTAGAATGCAAATGCGACTACCAAAATGGCGAGGAAGCAAAATTGCAGAAGAGGAGAGTGTTGAATGAATAATGCCCCAAAACAAAACCATTCCCAAAGAGTTTGCATGCCTTCTCAAGAACATTTCGATCAAGAAGAGGGAGGCCAAGGTGGCGGAGGTTACCTGCACAACGTAACGGATCTTGCCTCCTCACAAGCTCTCGACTTGAAAAGATATTACATTGTTTTAATTAATTATTCAATTTCCTTTTACATTGTAAAATGCATTTAAGAGGAGATCGATGCTATGTATTTCTTAATTGACTTATTTTTCTTATAATTAAATTAAATGACTTATTGCCAAGGTTATGACTTCGATACAACTGTCTTACACCGACTCAAGGATTGATGATAAATTTGATCCTTTATTAACTACAACCTCTCCTTAATGATATCTCCTTTTCCCTCGGTGTTGACGGTCCTACAACCACTTGACAAAGGAATAGGGTTATATATATATAATACAAACTCATCATCACATTCATTTTCACATATATAAGAAAATCATTCACATTTGCAGTTACAACGTATAATTTAAAAATTCTTTCGTCAATTTCACATTCTCATGAAAAGCAATTAATCACAACTAACATAATGACCACAATTCCATTGCCATAATCATGTTCAAGATAGAGGGGATGTAACATTGGAGAGCAAACCAGAAGCCGAAAATCACCTCGAAAAGTGGCATATGAGTCCTCTAGACCTCTTGAGTTCATTGGAATCATCAAATAACTCCTATGATCATGTTGACACATATCCACAAGGTCAATGCCAACTGCACTACAAGGGAACCTGAAAATGGGGATATGAATTGAGGCGCTTTTGAGCTAATTTGTTCCTCTTCTTTGTGTGAATGGCCACAAACAAGCTCCAATTGCTCTCACCGCTAGATGCACTACAAGGTTGGCATAATATGCAGAGGGAAAGTCTTTGGAGATTTGGGGTATTTCCACCCCAATTTGTCCACCAAGACTCTACAAAATAAAATATTGAAGAGTTAGAAAGCAAAGTCAACACATTTTATCAAATTATAAGATGCATGTGAAATAAAGACTCCAAATTTTAAATTTGGTGTCTAAGTGGTTCTTCCTCAAATAGCTAGATCTAAAGAAAAGAGCCTACTCCTTCCTTCCCTATAACATTGCAATTCTTCGATAATGAAGTCTCTCACCTCAAGCTGGGGTGTCATCCTTTGAATGCATGTTGTGAGCTGCTCCATAACCTCTCCATTAAGATCTAAGGTGTTTGAGTAGAAAAAATGAGGGTTGAGGAAGTACCCTGCTGCATGGATGGGTTGGTGGAGTTGATTGTTCCATTGCCTATCAATGATCTCCCATATGGGATCAAATTTGAGGTCGTCCCCCTTGTAATAATTTTTGATAGCCTCTTTGGCCTTATCCATGGCCTCATAAATATATTCCATTGGGTTTTGATCCCCAAGAACTCTAACCAAGGGCTATGACACCTACAATTTACAAATACAAAAAGATTAAAGTTACAAATTTATATTATATGAAAGACTTAAATTGAAAAAATAAAATATTCAACTTGAATTTAAATTCAAAGCTTTGAAGTTACCTTCATGATCTCTGTAGCTCTTTGTACAAAAAGGTGGTCAAAGACTATGCTTGCAATCCTCTCTCCTTCAGGCTTTTTTTCATAAGACGAGTCTAGCCATGCTCGACTCAGACATTTGTTTTAAAGTAGTTAATGAACCAATAATGCTTCGTAGCATTAGGAAAATCGTTGCAAACCTTGTAACACCCGATCTTACCAACTCTTTCCCTTGGGTGTGATCTCATCAAATTAAGAACCCAAGGGTGATTGTAGATAAATTTTGTGATGCTCCTTGCATCTTCTACAACTGGTGTCACCCAATCAAGTTTTTTTATGTCCTCCAAAAGAAGGTCAAGGCAATGTGTGCTACAGAAGGTGACCAAAAAAGTGTCCTATGTTTGTCTTGGGGCAATCTCTTAGCCGCCACATATGCTGCTGCATTATCAATGATGATTTGCACCACATTTTCCCACCTCCATGACAACTTCCTCCAACATCAAAGACAATGTTTCTGCATTATTCACTTTGTTGGAGGCATCCACCGATTTCAAAAAAAAATTCATCTTTTGAAGCAATTAAAAAATTAATAATGGTGCGGTTTTTCCCGTTCGTCCACCCATTTGAAAGAATATTGCAGCCATAGTTTTTCCAATCCTTATTTTGCTCTTCCACTTTTTGTATTGCCCTTTTAGTTACATTTGTGAGCAACCTACAAGTACAAAGTAAAATTAAGTACAAAATTTTAATTTTTAAAGAAAAAATAACTTAAATTCAACATAATTATTATAGATTAAAGAACATAAATTTAGCCTAAAATTCAACATAAATTACTATGACTTTAAAGTATAACTTAGCATAAAATTTAAATTAACTAACCTCCCACTCAAGGCTTTGTGAGAAGGTGTCTTGTAGCCTTTTCCCGCAATTGTCAATGTAGTAACCAAATTCTCCCAATGAGGTCTACTTGCCACATTGAAAGGAATGTTGTTGAAATACCAAAAATCAGCACATGCCATGTCTACATGTTCATGCACCTCTCTATTCCACCCTGTAGCTTTCAATGATGATTGTGCTCCAGGTGTGTTTCTGGGCACAAAAAAATAGGTGGCATGTTTGTAGGTGTAGGTGCTGGCACTCTACTTGAAGTAGAGGAAGTGGAGGGCCTGGAGGCCGATGTGCCTTAGATGCGTGGACCACAAAGAGAGCCCACAATGCTAGGACATGTTTCCTCATTTGATTCTACTTGTTGATGCTAATGACCATGCCCACCAGCTATGCTTACTGCTATGGCTTCCCTTGTCCTCTCTTGTTGCAATTTTTTCTCTTTTGCAGTTGCAAGTAGGGTATTAATCTCTCTTTGTATCACTTTCGTGGTCACAAGACAAGGCTTGACATCATGATGAGTAATGCCTACAAGATGGTATTTGAGGCTATTTATGCCTCCATGATGTAGCTTCTCACATTGAATGCAAATAACTGATTCAAACATTAGTCCCTACATGACATACTTCCAAACAAGGTCTCTAGTTCCTACAGGACGAGTGCCTAAAATCGACGGTTGCATGAGAACTAATGGGGTGAAGCCTGAGGCTGAACCAGAACCAAAAGCTTCTCTATTTGCCATTATATTGTGTATTTAACCTACACATACAAAGTGAAAGCACAACATATTTTTTTTTAATACAAAAGAACCTAAATTATACATAAATCACTAAAAATCAGCCTAAATTTGGTTTAAATCAATATAAATTAGTAAAAAATTAATCTAATCTAAACATTCTAAACATATTTTTCAAAAAAAAAAGATGAAAATAAAAAAAAATAAGTTGGGTATGAAAAAATGGTGAAAATAGTGAAAAAATCAGAAAAAATTAACAAAAAATAGTAATAAATCTTATATTTTTGAATTTTAGCATATGATGATTTTTTTTAATCTAGATGCAACATTTTGCAGCCAAAATGATGTAAAATGTTTTAAACAAACAAAAAACCTACCCGTGCTTCAAATTTGCCTTTGAAATTCACCAAAAAATCCCTTTTGATCTTCTCTCCTTGATGGAAAAATGCTCTAAATCATGTGTTTGCTGTTGGGGAGGGTTTTCTTGTCTTGCAAAGCAAAATAGAGGTGAGTTTTTATGTTTTTGGGTTCTTATTTTATGCCACGGCCTTTTTTACTTGCGCGTGGCGAGTTTTAGACTTGGACACCAATTTTTTGGTGAAAACTCGCCAAAATTTAGGCGAGTTTTTGCCAAAAACTCGACGAGTCAAGGTGGCATGTTAACCTTGTGAAAACTCGCCAGTCATTTGGCTCAGTGAGTACTCAGCGACTCGCCGAGTTTTTGGCAAGTCTGCCATCTAGGGCTCTGCTCTTTTCTTGTTAATTTGGTGATTTTGGATGCACACCCAGCTTATTTAGAGCTGCCATAAGTGCCTTGCTGTCTTAGGCCATGGATTGCTTGCTTTCAAATTGGAAAGCTTTTCTAAGTTTTCTTCACTATCACTTGGGTCTTCCTTTCTTCCAGTAGCTCATATTTCTTGATTCAACTTCCTTGTGTAAATCTCTGATTGTTAGCATTGCAATTCCAATTGTATGGACCATGGCTGTTTCATGGACCACAAGTATTGTACTGCCTAAGGAAAACAATGCTCTGATCGTGATATGATCAGTATGTCTCTAAGCTGTGCTCAAACTGAATTCATTGTGATTAAACAGAACTTTGAACTTAATTTTACCTTAAAATGAGAACAAACAGTTTTTCTTCAGTATATTTTACTCAAAATTGCAGATTTGGAACCAATGCTTTGCAAAGTACAAGTAAAATGAAAGTTGAAACCAGCAAAAAGGAATATAAGACAAATGAGAAACAGCCATGCAGGCACCCATGAACACCACATTTACCCTAGAAATGAAGGCCATATTTATGGTAGAAACCGGAGTAAGCGGTGAAGCCAATGTGGAATGAGTTGTGCATTCTTGCTAGTCTTCTTGTTCTGTTTCAGGCCTGCAATGTACAGAGAGATACGACTCCTATTTTGGGGCTCAAAATCATAGTGGCAATACAATCACCCTACTTGTGTTATGTACTCTTTGTTGCTACTGAAAGACTCGCTACAACGTCCTGCTGCATACACATACGAGCTCCAATTATCCAAATCCATCTATTTGTGCTTGAATTGAATGTCCTTTTGTGCTCTAAGGGCACCCTAAGGTCTTGGGAATGAAGAGGCACCAACTAGATGAGGTGGCAATCTTCTTTTTCAAGTTTGCAAGGCTAATAGTCATGTTTCTATTTTGGGGCACAAAACCATAGTGTCAATACAATCGCCCTACTTGTGTTATGTGCTCTTCGTTGCTACTGAAACTCACTACAACACCCTGTTGCATACACACATGAGTTCCGATTATCCAAATCCATCTATTTATGCTTGAATTGAATGTCCTTTTGTGCTCTAAGGGCACCCTAAGGTCTCTGGGAATGAAGAGGCACCAACTAGATGAGGTGGCAAATTTCTTTTTCAAGTTTGGAAGGCCAATAGTCATGTTTCTTGATGTAAAGCCTTGGAGTCACAATGTTTTAATTGTATTTTTTTTTTTTAATTATTGAACCCCACATGGATCAAGAGGTTGGCTATTCTTGAATTGCATCAAATACATCTTCAATTTTGGTCTAGGTCAGCTGTTTCTGTATTTGGATAAAACAACTTGAGAGTGCGTATTTGTAATCTTCTGTCAAATGACTTACCACTGAAATTGCAATATAGTCTAGGTTGGTTTAACAACAATATTTTGGATCCAATGTTTCCCTAAGAAGGTATATGATAAAATATATTTGTATTACTCTATTTTGTTATTTTTGTACCATATAATCTATGAAAATAACAACATAGTGTAATACAGAAACACTTGATCAAACCTTAAGTTTACCAGTTTGCTCTTCAATTTCATAGGAATTTTTAACGTGAAATATAAATGTCTGTGGTCCTGATAGACAATGATAAGGGCTGCAACAAAATAATGAATTCGATTACAATATCTTATGGTCTATTGATTTTCCCTGTGGGAGCCCTTACAATTGATTTACAATACCAATTTATATACTCCCACAAGGACATAGGAAAAATGTAGAAAGGAAATTGTTTGGAGAAATAAGACAGTATTTCTAGCTGACTGAAGTTTGGTAGGCGTGACTGAAAGAAGCACATCAGGATGGATAGTTTACTTTAAAAGCTACAATTGAATAGGCAATATTGGGAATTGACATCCTGACAAGTTAGACTGTCAGGAAATGAAGGATTCACATGATGGGGCTATATTTTCTTTATTCAAAAGTAAATTTTATTTTTGATATCTTTGATGTTTTGATCCTTGATTCCTTTTGCTTGCAATTGGCACCTAAACAATGTATTTCTCTCTGTTTGAACATGGCTGTAGTTGTGTTCTTTCAAATCATTCTCATTGTGCTGAAGTTTTGTTTTGTGGGCTATTTAAGAATGTGATGAATCACAATATCTCTTATGTTTTGGAGAATCACAATTGGTATCTTGTTTAAATCTTTTGACTGGCAAATTGTTTTAATGTAGTTTCTTGGGTGTTGGACTAACTCACTGAATATATAATTTATCTTTTGCAGCTTCTCCAGGCTTAGATTTATTGAAAAGAGGTGATTCATTGTGCTCATTGCATGCTACATACATGCTTTCAAAGAATCCAGTGTTAATCTGCACTAGGGCACTCTATGCTGTTGATAAGGAGTGCTCTTTTCTGGCTTTTGCATTGCAAAGTGACAAAAGGAAAACTGAAAATCATAAAGTGCAGGCAAAGGCACAACAAGATGATGGCATGGAGGATGATTGGGAACATCTACAGACAGAGTTTTTGACAAGCTTTCCAGAAACCTTCAATGGGAGGCCAAAGGCACAAAAGAAAATGAATCACAAACATATCAAAACTGATGAAGTTAGTGTAAGTGAAGTAGCCTCTTTGGTCTCGAAATCAGATTCAAAACTTAAAGAAGCTATTCATTATAAAGATGAAGGTCAGACTGTCCAAATGTCAGATGTAAAGGGTAGTTTGGCACTTGATAAAGTTCTGAAAATATTGTGAAAGGACAGGTCCAAAAGTTCTGCAGCTCCTAGTAAAGATGTATTCTCAACAGTACAATCTTCAAATGATAAGCCACCGGACAAGACATCTTATGCACAATCTTCAAATGGTAAGCCACCTCACAAGACATCTTATGCACAATCTGTGGTGAGAAATGCAAATTCAAAGCCCAAAGATCACAGTCACACAAAAGCTAAGAGTTCAGTTGATTATGTATTGGAAGTATTGCAGAAGTCTCGACCACAAGAATGCATAGAGAAGACTAGTTCTCCCATTACTGCTTCAGTAGTCAAGCTGCAGGAACAGGTAGCCTCTATAAGTTTCCAGCCGGAAAACAGTAGGTTTGCAGATGATTCTCTTAATGTAGTACATGATGAGAAGCAACTTAAATCAGTTGTGCAAATTGCTGCTCCACATATACCTGATACTTCAATTATTACTGCTGTGAAGGTTGGAGAGAGCAAATCTCTTATGAACGAGAATGCATTACAACTTGACTCATCGCTTATTCAACAGGTGGATCCAAGCACTCTGAAAGTAACAGACTTGAAGATAATTGCTAAAGCTCATGGGTTGAAAGGTTGTTCAAGATTAAGAAAGGCTGAACTATTGGAACTATTAAAGAAATTACAAATTGATGATTTCTCTATGTACAAATAAGTCAGCAATGTGAGAGAAAGTCTTTTATGAATGGTATTGCAGTACAACTCTCCTATTTGCTAATTAAATGAACGGGATCCAAGTACTCTCAGACTATCGAATATGAGGATTATTGTGAAGTCTTGTGGGTTGAAGAAGTTTTATGAAGGTAAAAGGCTGAACTTTTGGAATTACTAGAGACAGGCATAAATTGATTGATTTCCGTGTACAAATAAGTCAACAACATTTGTTTACATGTTACAACATATGACTAAGCTCCAGATCTGATTATCTTGAGGATCGGGATTTTTCCATGATAAAATTGCAGTTGCTTCAAAATATTCTTCAAATTTGTATTTGTTTCCTATTTGTGATAGTTTGATGCTGTGTTGTGTATAGTCTTTCCTAGGATATCCATAAACTATTAGGCCAACAAAGAATTTAAAATAGGTTTCTTTTGAATGGGAGCCCTTAAAAATTGTATTGATTAAATTTGCGATTCCTATGAACCTTTGATTAGATCTGAATTCTTGTGGGTTTTTCCTGCTTCTGATAAAATTATCTGTTCTGTATCAAAATATTTTTCAATTTTGTATTTGTTTACTATCAATAAAAGTCTGATGATGTGAATTATTATTATTGATAAAATATTAGATCGTCACAGAATTTAATGGATTCCTTTTAAATGAGGAGGCTAAAGTAATAACACATTCATGAAAACCTTGATTTCTATGAAACAGTGTCCAATGTTAGCAAATTTTCAGAACTGTTAATGCTTTCTTGATGCACTTCTCCAGTCTAGTTGTGAAGAAAATTTTCTGTTGATAACTTCTTATAGGGCGTGCTAATTGTTTCATCCATAGAAGCATATATCTTTAATTTATCATGATTTCTCTTGATGAATCTTTTATTGCTGCCTGTGCACAGCCAAAAAACTCATGAAAAATTGAATTTATCAGGTCAATGTGTTTCTGCTGGTTTTTTGACCAATTTTTTTTGTCAATACCACACAATTTAAATAAAAAACCACAGTTTTTTGGTGAGGAATTGCAATTATTTCATGCTTAATCATATTTTTGGGGTCAAAAAAATCTAGGGTTAGGATTTTCCTAGGATTTTTTCTGATATTCATTAACGCTAACCCTAGCTCAATATTTTGCCATTTTTTTTCCTGATTTTATCCAGATAAACTGAAAATATCTTTTACCTTTTCATTTTCATCCATGAAATGGGAAAGTGTTAAGAAGAAGACAAGTCTCTTCGGCAGCTTATATACCATTTCTAGGTTAGAACAATTATAGTCAGTGGAAATAAGAGGATAAACATTTGCAACTAGAGCATAGCTTGTATTTTCGTAGGGACAAGCTACAAGTCTTAACTATCCAACATCATATCATTCGGAAGATATTCATAGACTTGTAGCAGTGTGAGTTGCACAGAATTTGTGTATCCAACATCTGTCTTCATTCGTGTGTCCAGTTAAGGAGATGATAAGAATATAAATACAATCAATTGCAAGAATTAAGAATCACAATATCTGATCTGGTCAGATTTAACTACTTCAGCTTCCTTGGCCATGCTTGACTTGGATGTTGAAGTATAGCTCACTTGGAGAATGTGGAGCTTGTCAATTTGTGGACCTCGACACACCGACAATACAAAGTATGGTGTAATTCATAGGAGATGCACAGTTTGCAGTGATATTTGCAATAGATGTAAACTTCAAAGTTACTAGACCATGTGCTGTATGAGGTGTGATTTTGGATGCCAGTACTGAGTTTTCCTTGTTGAGATGTGAACTTGATCCAAAGGTGCTTGTGCTTGGATCATTTGCCATATATCTTGAAAAGGAAGGGTTACCATTGCGTAGGTAGTCAATTATGGAAAGTGAATTTGTTGCTTTAATGAAGTATACCATTCTGATTTGCATGTTCCTCCATTTTCACAAAATTGAAACAATTGATAAGTGCCATGGCAAGTGGGAATTGAGGCAGTGTTAATGAGTTCTTTAATCTTTGTTGGGCTCAATTGGGGTCCAAATATGATGGTCATTGGACTGCGAATGGTTGATTTAGGAGTATCCCAAGTCTACAAGTAATTTTGCATTAACCAAAAATATTTCTTTTGAGTTTGTTTTGGTTTTGTAGTTCAGTAGTTTCTGTTCGTCATTTTGGTTTACTGTAATTGGACTTTCTTAACTTGGTTTCAATTGCGCACTTAGACTAGTAGAATAAATAGACTCATCTATATGGTATTGCATTTTATTAGACTGTCACACGATTTCATTCAAGGCACCAATAGAGCTCCACACACATGGCCACATGTTCATTTCACATTTCATTATCTATCACATTAGCTGGCATGCCAGATCAGCTTAAGGAGGCCACATATTATGTGCCAAGACTTAAGGCCTTACGCCAAAGGATAATCAATTGAAGGCTTTATTGGTCCCATAATGGGTTGTGTTTAGGGTTGCTTTTGAACTTGGAATCATAATTTTTAACTTGTGCTGACTAAGAATTTTCAACACCAAAGATTCATGATGAAAGGAGGGCTAATTCATTTGAAGAGGGATGGTGGAGGGGAAGGAGAGATTTGATGATGTAATGTCCCCATTTTTACGACGTCCTCTTTCAGCTGGGTTGATTCAGGCAAACTTACCATTTTTAGTAAATGCTATCTTTAGCAAGGGATCTGGCACAATGCTTTGGTCTTTGGTGAGCCCTTTCGAGCGTTTCAGCTTCTCTCCGCCTCAAGCTTTAGGGCATTATTTACTATTTTTAGGACTTACTAAAAATAGTAAGTCAATTAGGGTTGGTCGGACCTAGTCAGGATGGTCTCAGCAACACAAACTCAGTCAATACAAAGTTACTAAGGTTGAATCATTCAAATATTTGAATAATGTTTCGAAAAGGAGCTTTAATAAATTAACTTTCTATTTTGTTGTTGAGAATCATGAAGGGGACCATTTTGTATCATGACGCCTAGTTCAATGACTTAAAAGTCATTTTAAAATATTTTATATTGCAATAAGGGGAGGGACGCATAAGGTGAAAAAAAAAGTTATTTTAATTAAAAAAAAGCTTGTGTTAAAGTTAAGATTAAAAGATTTATTTTAATGCCTCCTCTTTGGGCGCCCAAGTTGAAGAAAGGATTAAAAATTAAATTAAATCAAAAGGCTTTTGGAAGTGGTTAATAAAAGGTCTTTTGGGAGGCTCATTTATTCATGCTTGGATTATGAAACTGGAACAGGTCTTTCTCTGGAAGCTTGGATTTGGAGTAAAGGGTTTGCAAGGACGAAAACCTCTGTAGATCACACTCTCCCTGTGTTTAAAAGACAACATCAAGAGGGTTATTGGAGGTCTCATTTAGAGGCTTCATTTGTGCTTTCAAGTTGCAGTTACAGACTTGTGATTGAAGATTTTGGTCATATTTTGATGATGGGTTGTATGTTTTGGTTGTGAAGGAATTTGCTTCATTTTGGAGAAGGTTAAATTGATTTTGGCGTGAATTATTCTAATTTCTGGGCACTCAATATTCTGGGTCTGAACCTGAATATTCAATCATATCTCTCGAATGGTTTGAAGTTTGAAAATGGGTATTGAGTTAGGGCACCCCTTTCAGGTACTACTTTGCAATTTATGGTGATGCATCAGATTTTTAAAGGCCAAGTCGATTTAAAACCTGGGTGCCTTGTTCTGAGTATGGAATATGATATTAACAACATTTAAGTTTGAATATCATTGTGGGTGTTGTTTCTTTTGAAGCCTCTCTCAAAGGCGAATCAAGCAGGGCATATCTGATATTTTTTGGAGTTGAAACTTATTTTCTAGAGCAGATCGTACTTTTCAGTGGAGGACTCCCTTTGCTGCATAAAAACCAATCTGTGACCTGCATTAGCATTGTTTCAGGTGGTTGTCCATTGAGGTCTAATTATCGAGGACAGGGCGTTGGATAATAAGAGGTTTGATTGATTTTTTCTTGGGTGTTGATTGGTGCCATTTAAGACACTCTGCTGCTGCTTGTGGACGTTCACTCTACTGCTGCTTGGAGGAAAGTACCCAGACCTTTGATGCTGATAAGACGATTGCAAACGCCTTTAGTAAGATTTAGCATTGTTTCTTGGAGTTGTTTAATGAGGAGACTTTCAGGAGTGTTTCTAAGTTGCTGAGCATGGTTTCTTGTGGGTTCTCTTACTGCTGCTATGCATTCCCAGGTCTGATATGTTCATTTTCTGAGGCTGTTTTAGCTGCATGAGAAATCTGATATATCATTGTAAACCCATTAAAATTTCTGTATGTTATCTGAGAAATATATTGTGAAAAAAGCTCAGTTTGCAAGCAAGATTATCTCTGTATTTTCTGTTCTTTGCTATCTTTATGTTATGCATGTTCAATCAATGAATGGCATACGAAACTCAAGCAAAACATCCTCAAACAAACACAGAAAACTTCCTAACTGCAGTTAGACAAATCAGAAGAAAATATTTGGGGTTGATTATTACAGTGGTATCAGAGCTCTAACCATCTTTCCTGCTAGTGGGTGATTAAAAAAATTAAGCATTAGTGACTGTGAAAGAAAGTATAAAGAAAAAACATGGGTGATCATATGTTGCAACTCCTGGAAGCATTGGTCAGGGAATAGGATAAATCCACTCAGTTAACACAGGAAACCAATCAGCGCATGACACAACTTATACAAAGAATGGGAAAAATGGGACAAGGTAATGGAGTTGAGCAAAATAGAGCGAATACTCAGCAGAATGGAGTCATGACAAGACCCCGTATGTCTAACTCTCCACCGAGAACGGAAGCTTCAGTAGAACTCACCTTAGTTGAGTGACAGGAAAAGTTTAAGAAAGATTGGTTGGTTGCAAGCCCCGGTTTCCAGCATGACATGTCACTACGGGACTACATAGAGCTCAGGATGAGTCACACGCCCAGCAGGGGCCATAGAGGACACTTTAATGAATTTCAATGGAAAGTTGGAGAACTTGGCATTCCTTTCTTTGATGGGTCCAATGAGATTTCAGCGAGAACATGGGTTCAAAGGGTGGACACATACTTCGATCAAAACCCCATGTCTAAAGAAGAGTCCCTAAAATATGCTGCTATGCACCTTGACGAAGCTGCACATAGGTGGTGGTACCATGATATGATCATTTTGGAGCGTGCTCAGATTACATCGTATATCGAGTTTACTAAGAGACTCATAGAGAGGTTTGACAAGAAGGTGCCAAAATTACTTACCAGGGAGGTGGCAAAGATAAGTCCCCAGGTGATTAGTAAAGAGCAAGTGATTGAAGAGAAGTTGACAACAGAAAAATCAGATGTAGTGGTTTATTTGGAGCCCGAGGAATGTGAGACTGAGCCTATGGTCAATTCTTGGGTCATACATGAAAGCACTACAGATAAGGTTATGCATGAAGGGAATGACAAAATGGAAACCTTGGATCCTAGTTCAAATTTATCCAGTGATGACTCTGAGACTAGTGACTACCTTGGTGTTTTCAGTGGAGCAGATTTTGATGACGAGTTCACTATGGTACTTTTGGATGAAGGGCACAGAGAAATAATAAATGATGATGCTTCCAAATTAACCTTTGATGATCATTCTTTCCTTTTCGTTGATGATAACACAGGTGGTTTTGAGTTTGAACTCAGAACCAAGTCTAGGGAGAGAGATGATTATGATGACTCTAGTGAAAATGAGATGGAGAATGAATTATTCGGAAATCCAACTGCTTACGGGGAGCAAAAAGATTACTTATCTACTACATAGAGTGATCAGCCTTTCTTCACATGGGATCCGGGTGTGATGGCACCTAAGTATGATGAGGATTCACCTTGGGATGAAACTACTTTGGTTGGTAATGAAGTCCTTACTTCATCCCGAGAGTTTGGTATAGAGGGTGGCTTTGAAAGAGTTGAATTTGACCTTGAAAAAGAATCAGATTTCAATGGACAGGTTGCTGATTTTGAGTTTAGACCTTGCAGCTTGGGTGATTTGGATTCACAGTTTGTTACTGGGAATGAAGGGGAAGAGACCCAAGTGCGTTGGGAGACATGTGAATTGGTTTGCGGGTATGACAAAGGACCAGAATGGGATGAATCTCCTTTTGACTATAGTGTTGTCCTTACTTCAGCTCCACATTTGTGCAAGGAAGAAAACTTAGATGGCATTGATGAAGTTGTTCATGAACAAGAAATCAAATCAGATTTCAGATGGCAAGAAGTTGAACGTGATCAGGGAACAAGCAGCCTTGTTGTTTGGGATTCACAATCTACTTTTGAGAAAGAACAGGGAGAGGCTCGAGTAATTTGGGACAGCGATAGAGACATTGATAGTAAGTATGAAAATTCTGATTTTGTCATGCCTCAAAACAACAGTTCAACATTTTTGCAGGATCATGATTGGAAAAGACAACTCTTGGTTTCAATTGAAGATGAAGTGCACATTTTATCTAGTATGGACAACAAACACATGCAAGTGGAAAATTTAATTTACAATGCATCTAAGGGACAAAATGAGCTTAATATTTCATTGGTTGTTTTACATGCATTGAAGAGTTTTATGGAAGAGTTTAAAACAAGTTACTTGCACATGATGCATGATAAAGAAATAGCTACCAGGTTTGCAGATGAAGCCTTATCTTGGTGTAAGTAGTTAAAGGAGGAGGTTAGCGAGCTCACTATTGAGCTAAATTCCACGAAGATTGCCTTGGAAAGTGTCTAGGAGGCACTTCTTGAAGCTAATGATCAGCTTTACGAGTCCCCAAGAGTTGAATGAGCAAGAAGAGAGAGAAAGGGAAACCGAAATCAAACAGGTAATGATGGAGCTTGATCACATCTAGGAGGAGTATGACCTTGCTCATTGCCCAAGAAAATTTGAAAATATGAGTTCAGATCAGCAAGAAGACTGTTTTGGATTGGGAGTTGAGAATAACCTTCGGGTCATTGATAATCCTTTATTTGAATGGGACATTGATTTGACTCTTGTCAATCCAATTTTCGAGGTGGAAGATGGAGATTCAGACAAGTCCAATGATGTGAGTGGATTGGATTACCAGACGTGGGACCCAGGTGCAATTTCTAGACATAAGGTGTCGTCACGAGATTGGCATAGTGGATCTACTTCTAGTATTATTATTGCTGCTCATTCTTTAACCAGCTTGCACATGACTCCGATGTCAGACTCGTAGACAAGTTGGATGGTACCCACAATTCAGCAGTGGAGTAGTTTATGGTTGAGGCTCGATGGCGAAGATGATTTGATTCTAGGAGATGACTTTGTTGATACTTACATTCACATCTCACCACTCTTTCTAGTGGGATTTGAGTTTGCTTATTGTTGCCACTATTTTCTATTGTTGGATGAGATGTCACATTTTACTGAGCAGACTGATTTGGGGGTTAGGCAGGCCTTTGGACAACTGGCTATGAGCGCTCATCCGTACGCTATTTACCTATTCAGTTTTTCTACTTTGGTGAATGATTCTCACTGCAATTACTACATGGACATGTTTTGCTTTCTATTTGATGATGTCTTATTTATTGCAGTGGTTTGGGTAAGTTGGGGTGCCTTGGACTATTCTTTTGATACTTGGAGGATGAGTGTTAATGTTATGATTATGGCTAGTTTTAGCATTGGTTTTATTTGGTTTGTCGATTTCAGAGTTGTGGTAGTGGATGACTTGTTCTGCATTTTGGTTATCATGTGGAGTCATGTCGTGGGTAATCTCTTATGGTTGAGTAGGGTGATTTTCATGGAGACCAGGGATGTGTTTGGCAGTGAGTTTATAGACACATCCTTCTCAGAGCTGTTGTGGCAGAACATACTCCATGACATTGATTTTAGACCCTTGAGGTTTGTCAGTTTGGGCCTTGATGATTTTATTCCTCTGGTGGTTCAAGATAGGGGAGTGCAGTTTGGTGACATTGGTCAATCTATTATGACAGTGTGGCGCAGCTTCAGCATGGAGTTATTTTTCTGAGACTCGCATTCAATTGTAGTGCAGTGATCGTTTGGGATGAAAGAGTCAGTGTGGTTTTCCCTGAGCATACTCTTGTGGCACCTCAACTCAGTTCCTTGAAGGGATTGATTTTTGAGGAGTGGTTCAAGTTTTGGTGGTACTTTATCACTCTTCTTATAGGTGACATTCAATAGACTTCAGGTGTTGATGCATTGCAGGGTAGGGATTTGAGCAGTTGGGGTTGCAGGCCACCTAGAATTATTTGGGACCCGGGGATCATTTCGGGTTGCAGCATGGATTTGGATGTGGATTGTAGGGCTTACTGGCATTGCTTGAGGACAAGCAATCTTTGGGAAGGGCGGACTGTAATGTCCCCATTTTTACAATGTCCTCTTTCAACTGGGTTGATTCGGCACACTTACTATTTTTAGTAAGTGTTGTCTTTAGCAGGGGGTCTGGCACGGTGCTTCGGTCTTTGGTGAGCCCTTTCGAACGTTTCAGCTTCTCTCCAACTCAAGCTTCAGGGCATTATTTACTATTTTTAGGACTTACTAAAAATAGTAAGTCAATTAGGGTTGGCCGGACCTGGTCAAAATGGTCTCAGCAACACAAACTCAGTCAAAACAAAGTTACTAAGGTTGAATCATTCAAATATTTGAATAATGTTTCGAAAAGGAGCTTTAATAAAGTAACTTTATATTTTGTTGTTGAGGGTCATGAAGGGGACCATTTTGTACCATGACGCCCAGTTCAATGACTTAAAGTCATTTTAAAAGAGTTTTTAAAATATTTTATATTGCAATAAGGGGAGGGACGCATAAGGTGAAAAAAAAAAGTTATTTTAATTAAAAAAAAGCTTGTGTTAAAGTTAAGATTAAAAGATTTATTTTAATGCCTCCTCTTTGGGCGCCCAAGTTGAAGAAAGGATTAAAAATTAAATTAAATCAAAAGGCTTTTGGAAATGGTTAATAAAAGGTCTTTTGGGAGGATTATGAAACTAGAATAGGTCTTTCTCTGGAAGCTTGGCTTTGGAGGAAACAGGGGTTTGCAGGACGAAAACCTTTGTAGATCACACTCTCCCCGTGTTTGAAAGACAACATCGGGAGGGTTATTGGAGGTCTCATTCAAAGGCTTCATTTGTGCTTTCAAGTTGCAGTTACAGACTTGTGCATTGAAGATTTTGGTCATATTTTGATGTTGGGTTGTATGTTTTAGTTGTGGAGTAATTTGCTTCATTTTGGAGAAGGTTAAATTGATTTTGGTGTGACTTATTCTAATTTCTGGGCACTCAATATTTTGGGTCTGAACCTGAATATTCAATCATATCTCTCGAATGGTTTGAAGTTTGAAAATGGGTATTGAGTTAGGGCACCCCTTTCAGGTACTACTTTGCAATTTATGGTGATGCATCAGATTTTTAAAGGCCAAGTCAATTTAAAATCTGGGTGCCTTGTTCTGAGTATGAAATATGATATTAACAACATTTAAGTTTGAATATCATTGTGGGTGTTGTTTCTTTTGAAGCCTCTCTCAAAGGCGAATCAAGCAGGGCATATCTGATATTTTTTGGAGTTGAAACTTTTTTCTAGAGCAGATCGTACTTTTCAGTGGACTCCTCCCTTTGCTGCATAAAAACCAGTCTGTGACCTGCATTAGCATTTTTTCAGGTGGTTGTTCATTGAAGTCTAATTATCGAGGACAGGGCGTTGGATAATAAGAGGTTTGATTGATTTTTTCTTGGGTGTTGATTGGTGCCATTTAAGACACTCTGCTGCTGCTTGTGGATGTTCACTCTACTGCTGCTTGGAGGAAAGTACCCAGACCTTTGATGCTGATAAGATGATTGCAAACGCCTTTAGTAAGATTTAGCATTGTTTCTTGGAGTTGTTTAATGAGGAGACTTTCAGGAGTGTTTCTAAGTTGCTGAGCATGGTTTCTTGTGGGTTCTCTTACTGCTGCTATGCATTCCCAGGTCTGATATGTTCATTTTCTGAGGCTGTTTTAGCTGCATGAGAAATCTGATATATCATTGTAAACCCATTAAAATTTCTGTATGTTATCTGAGAAATATATTGTGAAGAAAGCTCAGTTTGCAAGCAAGATTGTCTCTGTATTTTCTGTTCTTTGCTATCTTTATGTTATGCATGTTCAATCAATGAATGGCATACGAAACTCAAGCAAAACATCCTCAAACAAACATAGAAAACTTCCTAACTGCAGTTAGACAAATCAGAAAAAAATATTTGGGGTTGATTATTACAGATGACTAAGTAGTTGATGAGACCTTCAATTATCACATTTAAAGCCAAAAAAGTAACATCCTTTCTCTTCCATAGAATAGTTTTAAAGTGGATTTAGATGTAGTTTTAAGAACTTATTTAAAGTAAAATATAGGATATGTATTTGGTCTGTTCCTTGAAAGTCTTTGTTGTTCGAATTATTGATGTTACCAACATCTTTTAGTATATAGATGCAACATTTTTGTAGATGCAAAGTAAAATAGTCATAAATATGAAGTATTGGAGTTTCAAGTGGTAGGATACAATGTTGAAGACCAAACGTCGAAGTATTTTGAGCCCATGTTGGCTTACATAGAACTAGATTCAAAGTATTTCAGCTTCAAAGAAAACATTCAAACTTAGCTTTGAAGTATTTAAGGCAGCTCTTGAGCATCTCCTAGTCAGCTCTAGAGAGTACCACACTCTATATTTAGGCTACTTTCGTAACATGACAAGACCCTAAAGTTGTATCATAATTCCATGGTACTATCACCATACTCTATTTTGGAAAAACAAAGTTAGCAGGAAAAAAACAAAATTGAAAGAGCAGGTATGAATTGGCAGATTAAATTGGTCCAAAGCTTATAAAAGAAAATATTCAATGTAATCTAAATTGTCAATATAATACTCTCTTACAGTTGTCTCCTTGTAGGATGAGAGGAGTTGTTATTTTACTAGCACTTGCAGCCAGGGGAGCTGCGAGGAATATGCAGATAGTATTATATAATTTCCTGAACATTGTTGACCCTGTCTTTGCAGATTATTTTCTCTTGAATACATCTTCTTGCTATCTGTGTTGTTCTAGATTGTATTTTTTGGAAATATCAGCTATATGCTTCAATCCCACTGGTCCCCAAATGCAGCTGAACAATATTGAAATATCTCTTCTCAATGTGGTCCTCAGAATCACAATATTGCCATGCCCCATTCTATGCCAGCCTATTCCTCAAAAAATCCAAACCCAACTATGACAGTCCTTTAGTGCCTATTCCTAGCTGTTCAGAGACAAATTTACGAATGTGCAGTTCAGTAAAGCTATCCAGATTTTCACTCACATTTAGTCACTGTTGAATAAGCTAGTACTTACATTACACCCCTTAAGTCATAAGAGTTAAAAGTCATCAATGAAAATTAAATTCTATTCTCAGAAAGAGTTACTTTAGAAGAATGGCACATGGATCTAATTTGAATTAGTTGGAGAAAATCTCGATTTATAGTTTCAAACTCATAATTGTAAAAATCTATTGATGGTTTACCATATGATAACTCCAATGTTAAGAGTTAGGTCTCCATAAAAACACGGATAGAATATTATATAGTAGATTCAACTGCTTGATAGTTGTAGTAGTATGAAATCGGACAAATAATGAGTGCAGCATGCAACCCTCCTTACCACTTTATGACATTTATGATTCTTTGCTTTCTCGCCAACCACGTCTGTGTCTAGTCAAATCATTGATTCACAAGCTTTCTGGTCAAATTCATAAATTGGGTTAGAAGGATTTGATTTGGGGGTTCCATGGGATTGCATTTTTATTTTGATGCTAGTTGCATGCATTATTGGATGAAGGCTTCCTTTCGCCCTTTGGTTCGTCTTATTTAAAAAAATTCTACCCATTTCTGATAATAGTATGAAGTTATCGATCAACCCATTCAAGAACTTGAAGGAGAGGTAAGATTTTTAATTTTAATTGATCTGTCTTATAAATTATTTTGCTGTACTAAGTGTTACAGTCTAACATAATTTCTTTTGACCCTAGAGTGACATTCTAAGAGATTAGACTGGCCCGTCTGCAAAAAGCTCTAGGAATGATAAATATTCAAATGTTATCTATTCATTTCAACTTTATTAGTCTTAAATTCCTTAATAATATTCAACCTTGGGTATTTTCAGGTGGATAATTGTCGTTAAGGGCCTGCAGTGGATTATATGAAGGATAAGGCATTTGGTCAAGATGAGCCAAAACATTTTAATTTGGTCCCCCCAACTCCTGTACTATGTTTGGGGTAAATATAATCTTACAAATGCTATGATTTATTCACATAATTTTGAGGTGTCACTTTCCATGGTTTCAGTGAGTTCTATTTTTTGGAATCTATAAGCAGCCAGATTGTCTTTTTTGTTGCACTTTATTTCAGTATAATTATGTTGTTCCTTTAAATTACTCTGCTGTAAATTATCACGGGCTTGTGTGATGCTCTTTTCAATGCCATCAACAATGACATCAATCGCCGTTGAACAAATCCAAGACAAGTAACAAAATAGACAACATATTGAAGGTAGCCTCCAGGACGAGCATGTGTGTGAATACCACATATGACTTAATTTTTCTCTTTGTACAGCCCCCATGTACCTATTAAAGAAAAACATGAATCAACATCTTGATTCCCAACTATAGGGCAACAAAGCTACTCTTGATAATCAAATAGCATATTTGAAAGTCAAAGAACAGATGGCAACAGAAAAAGGAAATCTTGAATAAATGGACATGCCAGAACTTGATTTGGCAAAGCAATGAGCAAAGGTACAAGAATGGCATGAGAAACTCAAAAAAAATGAAGGTTTGGAAAGAGAAAAGTTTGTGATAGAATCCTAGACTATGCATATGTAGGAACATTATGATGCAAAGATAAAAGCTGATAAAGTAAACTCAGATAAAGCTACATAGACAGTTGAGAAAGTCAAAACATATACAAATCTTCCACAGGAATAGAAGCAGGAACAAAGCTCCTTAACAAGGTTGTGGCACATTTTTATTAGCTTCACAAATTCACTTGTACCTTGTCATCCCCAAATATCATCTCGACCTACTCTTCTGTAATGTCCCCTTTTTAGCGTGACCATGACTGTGGATGGTTTAGCCTATTCCTGACCAGCAGATGGTTAGGGGGTCTTATTTGGCAGTATTCAGTATGGCTTCGCCTCCAGTGATCAGTGAGAGTTCAGGTTTGACCTTCGTTGGACACAGTTTGGCACACTTACTATTTATAGTAAATGACTATTTCAGACAGTCAGGGTTTCTATCTATAGCAGGGCAATCGAGAAATAATGAGTATTTATGGAGTTATTTTAATAAAGTGCAATTATAATGTGCAATGGGGCCATGACCCTCATTTAAGTGATTTTTAAAGTGACTAAGGAATAATTAAAATATTTAAATGTTATTATAAAGTTATAATGTAACTTTATAATAATAAAGTCACTTTAATTTATAAAGTGCTTCAAGTGAAAAAATTAAAATGGGAAATATATTTTTTATCCCACATTGGCAAGGAAAGTGTTTGAACTCTACCAAGAAAAGAATTAAAGGAACTTAAGAGCTCATTCTTTTGCATCCAAGAATTGATATTTGCTTGAACTTTGATGTGATTATTTGGTGAAGGAGTCAGCTAGGGTTTCTCCCATTCTTGAGATCTTTGGGAACGATCACTCCCACTCATTTGCAATTTTGAGGCTGTGAAATATTAGTCAAATTATTGCTTGACTGTGGGCTTCATACAGGGGTCCAATTTGTGCTTAAAGTGAAGATTAAACCAAGGGTTTGAGGAGTTTGAAGGTTTACCAGTTGCAGACCAAAATATTAAATAGTTGATCATTGCATATCAAAAATTGTATGTGCTGCTACAGTGGCGTGAACAGTAAACGCTACAGTATTTTGCATCTTAGTTGAGTCTACTCAAGGGTTCTTCAAGGGTTTTAATTGCTGCTCATTTCCAGATTAGTTGTTGTCATAACATTGAAATCTGGGCAGAATTTATAGTTGTTGGAGGCCGTACTATAGCAGCAGCAGCCACACATGTTGCTTCACAATTTACTTGGTATTTGAGTTGCTACATCACCCACAGCATAGGCGCTTCATTGGATCAGGTTCTCTTGCATATAATTTCAATATTTAATAGACATTAGAAGTTGGTTGTATGCTGCCATTGTACTCAGACCTGGGTATTTTGTTTCATATCATATTCAGCTGTAAGCTAAGAGACTTGGCCTTTCATATCTGCATTGTAATTGGAACATCAATAAAAAGGAGTTGCATATGATATATTTGTAGCATTTATTTCAATTTGCAAGATAACTGTTTGTCTTAATGTCCCTAGCTGAAAGTCAACATTTCATAATAGGAATTGCATGGCAAATGTTCAAAAAAATGCTTATGGCTGTAGCTCTCATGTCACTTGGCTGTAGGTGCATGTTTCCCATTTAGGAATCATATATGTGCATTGTAAAAGATCAAAAAGAGTCATCCTTGCATTTAGATGATGAGTCATTGTAGTTTTTATTTACAAGTAATTAGAGTACTTTGATATCATTTCCAAGCAAACATATCAGACTGAAACCACAGACCAGCAAGCATTGAGTTTGCATCAGAAGTGTTTGACGATATTTCAATGAGCCTATAATCAGCATTTTGAGGTCAGATTAGGCAAGGCTCATTACATCTTCCATCTACACCTTGAACTATCATTAGACAGGTATTGATAGAAGTATGGAACAATTGGAAGAGAGAACTAGACATAGAAAGCATTTTGGTATTTTTTTTGCTAGACTTAAAGTTATATATGCATAGTTGTGCATAAAGCATGTGATAGACACATGAATGACTACACAAGACCTAGCATACTAATAACTCTTGTTTTTTTTTTTAAGATTAGTGGTAATTATGTAAGGTTAAAAAGCATATCATTGGGACCACTCATCACACCTACTAATTTCTCTCAATGTGCTTTTTTTTGGGACAAAACACTAGGTGATATGTCCATGTAAGATTGAGTCTTAAAGAGTACACTACATATGAGTATAATGAAAGCATTCCTGCTTATTTAACTTGTTTATAGCTGCTCATATTGTTTGTATGTCAGAATCTTAGATTGCCATTCTTGAATTTTCACATCAAATCAATAAATAGCAATCATGATATTTCTGTAATTTTGAATTGGTAAATAGACCACAAGATAACATCATATTTAATTAGCAATGACAAAATTTTGAGTGAAACATTTTAAAATTTGAAGATAGATTAGTGTGGCATGTACCCTGCACTACCTTGCTTATAAGACCATCATCAGTCATAGAGCTGCTAATGTTTTTGAAGAGCTCATACCAAGCTTCAACCTCAGTCACACTAACTGTATGCTCAAGTTCATCCAACAGTGAAGAAACGTAAGCAATGTAAATTCCAAAACAAACTTTCTTCAATCAATCAAAGAGAAAAATAAAGGCCCTTAAACTAAATGCAATAGTATGCATTATTATAGAGAACATTACTTATTCGTGCCAACTGCATTATAAACATCTCATATCAAAGAGATGATCTTGACAAGATAGAAAAACATGTCAATTAGTGCATTGCCATATTTAAAGATTTACCAAAGTGAGATTGTTGGTTTCTCAACACAAGAAATTGAGTTGTGTTACACACATAACGCATTAACATTCTTTCTTTGAGAAAACATTTTAAGGACATGTTACATGCTTAATTTGTAATTCGTAAAGAATAATCCACATCTATGGTTATTATGTGGATGACTATGTTGTGCAATTTACCGATTTATGTCTTATAATAAATAAACATTTTCTCTCTTATTTCAGTTAGGGCTGGAACTATCCCTCATTTTTTTGTCAGTCTAGCCCTAGTTATCTATAGCAGGAAAAACATGATAATAACAGAATTTTACAGATAAAACTATAGGAAGTCCATTACAAAAGGATGATCCTAAAACGTTACTTGCAATTCAAAAGCCTGAATACAAAATAAAGCAAATTTTAATGTCATAGTTGTGGTGTAAGAATTAAACGGATGAACTCTCACAAAGGAGACCAAAGCTCAAATCCTCACTCATGTTGAATTGGCCACTGCAACAACCTGGGGAGATAGTAGAAGTGTGTAATTGTAGCGGTATGCTGATTAATCATTTACCTTCTTCAATGTCTAGATTCAAATCATGCTATGAACAATGAATAAGCCAAGGTGCAAGCCCGTATATTAATAATTATATTTAGATTCATGACTCTTGAGTTCAATTTCATATAGAAATCAATACCTCTCGAGAGGCCTTTTCCAATGGCATGCACTTTCCAAGAGGTCAATGTCTAAGGACATCTCTTCCTGAGTGCATATAATATACATGTGGTTTAGTTTCAAGGGACAACCTTTTCAGGTTCTGGAAAGTACATGTGTTTTGTTATGTCGGGGCATTTTTTGCCAAAGTACTTATTGTGCTAGGTGCAGTCCATTTGTATTGAAGCTATAAATGCAATTCGACTTCTTTTATGTCATTTCAAAACTATATGGTGCTCATACTCGACTTCTTTTATGTCATTTCAAAAATATATGGTGCTCATGCTGGAGGAAATGGTTAGGTTGCAGGTAAATCTTTAGTGAGAGTCATCGTGTGAAAGGGGTGATGACTGGCAAAGTTTATGATTTTTCATTTTTTCCTATTGGGGAAAGTGCTTACAGAAATTTGTCATATTAAAGGCACTTAGTTGCCATGCGAGCCACTGCTAGCCTCTCAAAATTCTTGTTGCTGTATTGTGGTGATATCTCACAATCTGTACATTGCACTTGATATCTTGAGTTGTCTTTCATTAACATAATCTGTCATTTTCTTTGCCTTTTTATTGAATGACTGTTTTTGGTGCTGAAATTTTAAAATTTTGCCTACATGTTTGTAATGCAATTTTTGTGATTTCTCCTCCTTGTTGATACATATTGGCTTCATTCTCTCCTTTTTGATACATGTTGTCTTCATTCTCTCCTTTATGCCTCTTGACCTATAAGTTTCCATGTATGTTATATCTGCACGTGTGAAGAATCTACAGTTTACTTCCTCTATTGTGGGATAAGCATGATGATAAGGTGATCACAATGGTGAGAATACTAATGTTTCCATGAACTTCACTAATATACTCCAGGAATTGATATTGACAGAAATGAAGAACATGTCAGATCCCCAAATATGGAAAAGAGGTGAGACTGTCCTACCAGAAAAATGCCCTAATTTCTCCCGAAGCTACATGATCTCACAAAGATAACAATTTATGGTCTATAGAAAATATTTAACTGCTCAAGACTATAATGGATATTGCATCTTGTCAAAAATAGTCCCAAGCAAATGCTTATAATAGCCATCTTGTCAAGAATAGTCCCAAGCTTGCTAGATCTTTGTAATAGCCATCTGGGCACTGGAACTGCTTATAATTCCCTGATCGCTCTTTTGTGGGGCATTGTTCCTCTGTTCCTTCTGGGCATGGTGTGCATTCTGCAAGCCATGGTAATCCAAAGCAGCAAGAAGAAGTAATGATAGAGACTGTGCAGGCAAGTAGTAATTTGGAAAAAGGTCCCTTCCTAAAGCAGAAAAACAGAAGCCAAGGCAAAAAGCCAGAGTACCACAAAAAGTCACAGAATTGTAAGCTCTGTATTGGAAAACTTCAGAAGGCCAATATTTACAGAGGAGATCCGAAAGCACAAGAAAATTAACTAAATTAACTAAATTTAGCTAATACATCAAACCCTCAATCCTCCTCTTGTAATTTCCTGATCGCTCTTTTGTGGGGCATTGTTCCTCTGTTCCTTTTGGGCATGGTGTGCATTCTCTGCAAGCCATGGTAATCCAAAACAGCAAGAAGAAGTAATGATAGAGACTGTGCATGCAAGTAGTAGTTTGAAAAAAGTTCCCTTCCTAAAGCAAAAAAACAGAAGCCAAGGAAAAAGAGCCATGAGTACCACAAAAAATCACAGAATTGTAAGCTCTGCATTGGAAAACTTCAGAAGGCCAATATTTACAGAGGCGATCTGAAAGCACAAGAAAATTAACTAAATTAACTAAATTTAGTTAATACATCAAGCCCTCAATCCTCCTCAATCCGAAGAGAAAATTAACTAAATTTTAGTTAATACATCAAACCCTGGATCACTTTAACATTGCAAACGCCAAACCCTGGATCCAGTTTACTGCTAACAAAAAGCACAAGAAGTTTGAAAACGTACACAAGAACATACATAATAATATTAGCAGGGCCTCCACTCACCACAGAAACTTCAGCGCCAAAACTCCAGCAGAATCCTCCAACACCCTCGATTTCACAGCACAAGCAACCAAATTAACCCGCTCTTTTCAGACCTGTGTAGCCTGAGACATGGCGGTCAGTTCTATGGGCGTCGCTGAACCAGATCCAAGCTTCCAAAAGCTTCTCCCTCGCTTCACTTCACACCCTCTCGCTTTTGTAGTGGTCAAATCAATAACCTTTTTAAACAAATAAAATAGCTTCACAATGGCGGTGCTATAAGATAACGATAAGATTGCCACAATTAGCTGAGATTTGATTGCAGACGGTAGAGATAGGGATAAAAAGAAATCAGATCATAGTTCGCCGGAGTTTTTTTCAGGTGTGAGATAAATCCGGCGTGAGACAACATTCCGGCTGAAGGCTCACACAAAATATAGCCTATCGGCTAAACTAAAAAAATAACTAGCAATTGCACTTTGGTGTGCAATGGGTAGGCCGAAGAGGTGTGAGAGGTCAATTGGTATGTCATTTAGCAATGATTTTGTTTGTGCAATAAAGGTCTCAATGGAGAAGTGATACCTTCAAATATGTTAGGATAGATGCCATACCCTATTATAGAGCTCCTATTCAAACAAAATTAAGGAGAAGGTATCACTTAGTGAGACTGACTTTATACATGAGACTATCCTAAAATATAATTAGTGAGATTGACTTTATACATGTCATATTTAGTTAGGTATCCTAAAATATAATTAGTGAGACTGACTTTATACTTGCTTGATGGATGCCCAAAAATCCCCTTCCATTATGTTGTGATAGATGGCATACCCTATTATAGAGCTCCTATTCAGGAAAAAATAAGGAGAAGGTAGGCAAAGGTTTTTTAGACTGACTTTATACATGTCGATTGCATTTGCTTGAAAGTTTCCATGGACTTTTGAACAAATCCATTTTGTGCATAGTCTATGATCATAGAAAGCCATGAGAACACATCTTTAGGGAATTCTACTAAACAATTTGCTCCCACATAATTTGATCACTTTGAGTTGACAAGTGCCATCCATTAGATTCAAGTTGACAATGTGGACTGTGTGATTTGTCTCCAGGTGGTGTAGATTGCATGCTAAAAAATTCATTACTTCTTACTCAAAAAATGATGGGTGAAATTCTTTCTAGTCAATGCATTGACAAGGACCTCAATGTAGGTTGATATGTAGGTGTGATGGATACCATATAGCATAGAATTAATTTTCCCAAGGAAACTATGAGAGTTTTGAAAGGAATTATTTTGCTCTTTCGGAAGTTTTGATGCAAGGCTAAATTCATATTAGTTTTATGTGAAGATATCTTGGTCTAGGCCTAATTACAAATTGTAAAGTCTTGCCATTTTTTTTATGATGGTCAACAAGGAAATATCTCCATAAGCATATATACCATTCTAAATGGTGAACCCTATGATTGATAATGGCAATCAAGGTTCCTATTGATCAATCCTAATAAATATTAGGACATTACCTGGATGAAGTAAATTGTAAGACTTTTGGTTTTGTCTATCTTGCTATAAGTGGACTTTTACCACTTTTAGAACCGGGCTGGATACAAGTGTTGTCTTCTATAGCAACACATGGCAACTAGAGTAAAGAACTCTACGAGGGCATAGGTAGGCGGTTCTGATACCCCTTAAGAAATTGCTTGTTTCTCTCCTTTTGAGGTGATCATGAATACAATAAATCTTATGACCTGCTCAAAGATAAGATTATCACACCTCCAACTTGATAGTAGTCAAGGAGCATGCTTTGCACATATAGAAGTGATTCGCTTGTATTGTAGAGTTAGTCAACTAATTCCTAGACATGCAAGTGATTTATGTCAAGGGCTATCATTTGGATTAGATTGCTTTCACAAAGAGCATGCAATTGATGGATGCCAAAAGCTATCATCGGGCTTAGATGGATTTCACAAGTAGCATGTAGGCCAGGGAGCTAGTGGCATGCACGCTATAGATGCCATTATCTACCATTTGGTAGTTCCTAAGATTGTGGAAAAGTCATAATAGAAGATTAATAAGAATATATAAGAGGGCAGGTTGTCCCTTCGGTGCAATCTTTAACATCTCATTTTGTTTCCATGGTTGGTGGCATAGGTTTGCTAATCTAGTAAGGATGGGATATGTTAAGAGAGTTGATGATTGTTAGTATGTGGCTACTTGACTCTCTTTATCTGCGTGGTTTGGATCACGTTACATTTTAGCCTCAGAACTATAAATGATGCAGAAGGTAGAGGAAATGCCATGACTATCAAACAACATAGTAAAGATATTATTCCTTTAATTGCTGATATTTTTTTTCTATTGTTAGAATATTGCTATACATGTATCTTTTCAGGATTTTGTTTGCAGTAAGAGGGTTTGAAAATATGGTTTCTTATGGTTTGGAAAATGGAAAATTGTCACCAGACGAGATTCTACCATTTTTAATTCACTTTTTGCTATATTATTTTGAGATTAGGCTTGAGATTCAGCATTGTAAAATTATAATTGTAATTGTATTACTAATAACTATTTTTATTGATTATGATTCAGCTATTTTGGAATTAATAGCCTACTCCATGTTGCTGCTAGTAGAGCTACAACTGTACAAAATGTATGAACAGGGTGTTAGGAATGCTAATTTAAAAAAAAAAAACTAGGTAGTAACCGGGGGTTTATTACAGCTGTATAGTTCACAACTAAGATTCTCCATTTATGATGGCGTAGCACCTTAAGGTCCAAAGGCAATCTGTATACTAAAAAACATTATGTTTTGTCTGTAATTGTCTGACATGGAACAGCAAATTCCAAACATGAATTTTCTTATTGGATAGGTGATGCAATAAAGTCTTCTTGGATGTCTGATGTCAAAATAAAATTCTGATTGGAGGACTGTTAGAACAAATCAGATTTGTTTTTATTCTTCCTGAATTAAAGAAGGTTTAATGTTGTTGAATTTGCTTTCCAGATTGGTGGTTGTTTTGTTCACTGTGATTGTTGTCACTTCCCATGTTTGGTGAACATTGCCTGTGTGGCTCAATAATATCTGTTTTTGTGTTGTGGCACAATCTCAACTTGCCTCCGTATTTGCAATCTGAAGATTTCAGTAAATTTTGAGGTTCTATTTTCTTTCAATTGTTTTCAAGTTTCTGCTGTGTAACACTGGTGGGAAGCAGCAGCTGGAGTGGTTCAGGACAAAATCAACAAAGTCTTGCAAACCAGTAACCTAGAATAATTACAAAATAGCATTGATAAATATAGCTTAAAAAAACTTCTGATTTGCAAAATTTGGAACAATTAAAAACTGTCAAACTCTTCTTTTCCCATCTCATCAAATGCATTGCTAAATATAGCTTAAACAAATTTCCAAACAGCAGCAAATTCCTAATTGATCCCTCCATGATAAATACAAATTAATCAAACTTTTAATTGACATTTGTATCTCCTTTCACAGAATAGCAGGGTAGTTTAAACCACTACCATTATTGGAAAGTCAGTTTCCCTGATTCGGTGGTGAACAATTTATATCATAACTTAGAAAGTTGACTGCAATGTGGAAGTGCTTTGACCCTTTCCTACCTTAACAAGATTTCCTACTCATCTTGTGTTGCTTACCATTTGGTACAAATCAGATTGATATTTCGAATCTATTTTACTCCCTTCAATACATTCCAACAACGCCACAACTTTGGCCATACTTGGTTGGTCTTTTGGTGAATCTTTTGAGCACAACAAGGCTACTCAAATCAGTTGAATAAGACAATTGCATGCAGCATCTGTAACACTTCCATTGCACAACAACAAGCTAGCATCAACCACCTCTGAAATCCTATCAGGGAAAGCCATACTAACCCACGTGTGCAAGCTGAGTCCATTAACAAAAAATTGGTGGGTTGGCCTCTTTCTTGTTAACATCTCCAATAACAGAATTCCATAGCTGTAAGCATCTCCCTTTGTTGAAATCCTTGCACCAACTCCATACTCTGCATTAAACCCATGTCAGTTTCCACCAATTAAAATAGTAATAATGAAATTGAAGCAACAGGGTAAGTCATGAAAAATAAGTGTTTATCAGGGGCAATGTAGCCTAGAGCACCTTTCAGTGTTGTTGATGTTGAAAATGAATTCATAGAATTTTCAGATAGTATATGGGCGTTTCCAAAATCAGCTATATGTGTTGTCATATAGAAGTCCAGAAGTACATTGTTGGGCTTCAAATCACAGTGAACAACTTGAATTGAACAATCATGATGTAGATATGTCAAGCCATGGGAAACATCGATGACTCCTTCACCATGGCTAACTGTAATCATGTCTGTAAATTCATTTTACAGACACCCCCAATATTACAGTTGCCAGCAACACAATACAAATGCCTTTTCAGGCTTCCATTAGACATTAACTCAAAAACCAAACCTTTAAAGTCTATATTAGAGCATGAGGTTATGAATTTTATTATATTTCGGTGCTGTGCTACCATCTAATTTAGCATAGCCTTTTTCTTCTCCTTCTATGAGAATCAGTCTAATCCAATAGACAAACAAGTTTGTTTCAAATAAATTAAACCAAACCTTGTACATATATAACCAAATTTCCAATACACAAGATATCTTTGTAGTTTATAAAGGGATTGTTATCCAAAAATGGGCTGAAATGCATAAGTTTAAGATATCCAAGCAATGCAGTAGTAGATTCTACCGTAGTTACTCAAATGATAAATGTAGAAAGAAATGCAACAAATTTTATATACAAGTTATCTTTGTGTTACATACTAGTAAGATATATACATGGTAAATAAATGACACGCATGACCACAACTGTATATACTCGACCATGGCACATACTTAATTACATGTGCAATATTATGTTGAAGTGTGCAAGAATGCAAGAAAGCACTGGTGCACCGTGGAAGAGGTATATGCATATGAGAAACCAATTTTACATAAGATCTAGAACATCCTAATGATGAGCATCATAGTTTGAGTGGATACACTAAGAAATAGGTCATTCCATGTTGAACTTATTTAGTTGTTCGATAACAATTTCTAAGAGATGTGAAGGAAAGTCAAGAGAGAAATCAAATACTTGTCCCATCTGTATAATATATCATTTGATAATATGTTTGGAAAGTCATGCAAAGTTAATTCAAGCATTGATTATCTTCAGACTCTAATTTTCAAAACATGCAGCAGAATACAGTTTGAAAACATAAAGAAAATTATTAAATAAAACATAGAGAACAAAGGCTCCCCAAAGTCCAATATATAGTTAAATATCGGACTTTGAAGAACAAGCATTGTAAACCGAACAAACATTTTTTTATTAAAACAAAAAAGAGAGGACCATGTGGCAGCATCATGAAAAGGATAGATAAAACCTAAGCTGTTAATTATCCTAAAACTACCAAAAATAAGAGCAAATGACCATCAATATGTGTAGAACTTCATGCAAACCAATTACAGCCAATCTAAATTTTAAGTAGTGACACTACAATAACAAACTAGTTTGATTCCTCATAAATTTTAAATCTCATCAGGCAATTGAACCATAGAACATGGGAAACCCAAAAGGCATCACATCATATTCTCTAATGATTTTCAAAATGTTGTCCAACAAGGTAGAACTTCATTCAAACCAATTACAGCCAATATAAATTATAAATAGTAAGCATATTGTTTACAAAAATTGCTTTCAAACCAATTTCAGCAAAGCCAAATCTCTATTACTAAATTAGAATACTCATTGTTCAAAGATAGTTCACACTACTTCCAAATCAACTTTGCATGAGTTTTCAAATGAATTTCAAAGTAATATGCATGAGGTTTCAAGCCAAATTCAAATTAATTTAAGTTTTTTGATGGTTTACATAAGGAAAACCAGTAGAGTTTGATTGACCTAATAGAAATAATAGACTATCCCAGGATGCCCAAGCCTTATTTACAGGGCAGTAAAACATATACTACAGCGAACAAGACCATAAACACTGAGGACTTTGAGTTTGTCTTGCAACATAATGATTCAACGGATTAAAAATCAAAGAGTAATTTTGCATGTCTAAAGTCCTGCTCTTTTACTATTATGCTGCCCTACTTCCCACATCAGGGAAATCATCTAGGGGAAGGTAGGGAACTAAAGTTTGACTTTAAGGGAATAATACAGTATTCCAGCAGGCTTGAACCTTGTCTACATGACAATAAAAATATACTACATCAAACAATTGATTCTAAAGAATGGGAATTAATATTTAATTCAATCTAGAACAAACAACAGAGAGATGAAGTTCAAATTAGATGTGATTTTTCTAATATTTTGCTGCCTTACTCCATATATGACCTAGACATGTTTCTGAGGATATGTCCAAAGCTTGCCATTACAGTTATATAACTAATATTCAATTACAATTTTACCTATGTATTAAGGAGATTTCTTCATCACATAAAACTCATGTTATGCCCTGAAACATAGTTTTATTTGTATTTAATTCTGGTGGAACACAAAGCACAAATTCTAGTCCAGGAATAAGACTGAAGGGTATCGATACAGTCTAAGGCCAGAGGTGGATAAGCCTGATATCACAGGCTTCCCTTAAAATGGTGAAACCACGCTAGTCTCCTTGTGTAGGTTTTCTTATCAATGTAAAAATAATGTAGAAAAGAGGCAAACATACCTGAGCAGCCTTGAGGTTGATTTGTTCTTGAAGCCATATCTTTGTTAAGATTATTCCCTGCTCTTTCGCAAAATCATCAGCAACCCTCCAACTGTAGTCTTTGACATTTGGAGGCGCCCTGTTTTTTCAGGAGATAAAGAAGCCAAATGGAGGTTTTATCTTCCTCAGCCCTCACTGGACACAACACACTTGGAGGAATCCTGCGAAGAAAGATGTTATGTTTGCAGTTGTTCTGCAGTTTGGATCACAACAGTTGTATCAGAGCATTATAATTAATAACAGTGGTTTCAAAGACCATGTTAAAAAAAAGAAAAAAGAAACTGAAGACATCCGAGAGAAGATATGAGGTCCCACTCAATCCCAATCCAAGAACAATATGCTGTCTACATCCAATCATTTCGAAACATCCAAAATGTTCAAGACATTCAAGTCTCATAAGGCTTAACAGTCTTATTTAACATAGTTGCTGGGAGACGCAGGGTACTGGTACTGGTACTGGTACGGGGACGCCAATCAAATTAGGGTACGTGAATTAAATGAATAAGGAGACGGCTATTTTATATGTAAATGATTCACCAGAAATTTTGGGTACGGAGACTGGTACATTGTCTATGTTCCCAAAATGGAGTTTCCCGGCAACTATAGGCTTAAGCATTTTTATAACTTGTTTCTTCCATTTGGGGTAGTAAATGTTCGTAATTTTTTTTATGAATAAACTGATTGAAACGAATAAATTCTTTGCAACATCTATAACTGCTTGAGTTAAAAATTCAGATGCCCCTATTGTGAAGTATCTGAAATCGTAATGGCTAAAAAATCAAAACTGAGGAAAAATTTGAACTGAACCCAAGAAGGGCTTATTTTGTAGGGCATTTGAGCAGCTCTAGGAGAGATGGTCTCAAAGTCAAATTTGGATGCAGAACTGCTGGAAGGATAACACTTGTGAAAAATGGAGCATTAGAATGGTTGGGAACAGTGGGATGAGGGGGTTGTGATCTGATGCAGCATGTTGCTGAATTCAGTCGTAGTGTAGAATTGTGTATGGGGATCAGCTGCATAGGAGATAAAGAGGGTCACTGCGCCCTGGCAATATTAACTGAATGGGTTTTTGTGATATTCAAAGGGATAGAGAATAGAGATGCCAAAACCTCCCTAGAAGATGCTTCCTTAATTTTCTTGATGTTGTTGCAAGGATACCTGAGGTGGAGTTGGTACTTTGTCATTATCAAGTTTGATGGTAGTCTATTTGCTAAGCCTTTGCTGGCAAGCCGTGGAAGGCTCTAGTTAAAGATTGCTCACATAGAGTTGTATTTTCGCACATTTTCCTTTCCTTTGATACACTTTAACCTCTTTTGGAGTGATTGATTCACATCTACAATTACAGAAGTGGGTAATGCTCTTTATAGAAAATGCCATTAATTTGGGGCTCCTACAAGGCACCACGAATTTTTTATTTGAACTATATCCTACTCAAGTACTAATTAGTAGTGTTAATTTATCACCCTGCCCACATAATTTGCAAACTGGTGCAATGGGTTGTACATTTATGTTAATTTGGGGCTCCTACAAGGCACCACGAATTTTTTATTTGAACTATATCCTACTCAACTACTAATTAGTAGTGTTAATTTATCACCCTGCCCACATAATTTGCAAACTGGTGCAATGGGTTGTACATTTATGTTGAAAATTTTGAAAACTCTTTGATGATTTGTATTTCAGAAATACATTCGGTGTAGGTTGTGTGTGCAGAGGAACACATATAATGCTTTTGAGTCAAGACATTCATGGAAGGTGTTACCACGGGTCTTGTGGTCTGCATAACTGTCATTTTAATGCTTCTGTACATTCACTTTTTTTTTGTTTCCATGCCCGAATCCGTTGTTTTAATTTTAAGATTTCATTTGATTGATTATTAGGATGGACACAAGAAAATAGAAAAAATAGTTAGATGTGGTAAATATTGGGTCCTAAGTTTTATGCCCTAAACTCACTGGCAGGATTATTGACACGTCTTTCACACGGAAAGTGATTTTTTTGTTGAATAAAATTATGTGCTACAAGCAATGTGATGTGCACGTGTTGATCTGGATGGGCAATTCATGAGATGCAAAACGACCTTCAATGCAAAGGAGCCGAATGTGCAGGTGTTGAAGAAATCCACCGAGAAGCAAAACTATCAGCAAATCAAAGGAGTCGAATGTGTTTGCGACAACCATGTCCCGCCCCACGGAAGCAGTAAATCGAAACAATCCCAATGCCATATGGTCATTGAGTATGGCCAATCTTTGTCAGCGACCTGCTGTGTGTAGATTATCTCTCTCGTCAAAGATATTTCACCTCCCTCATTGTCTTGAACGTCTTAACGGACTCCACCACAATCCCACTCTTGCCATAAGACATAATCAGGCTATTGAAAACATCATCTTTCCACTGGACCCCTTTATCAGGCATCTGAAACAGGAGGGTCCTGGCAGCACAGATTTTTTTAGCCCTGCCAAAGATTTCAAGCATCTTAAAATAGGTCAAACTATCATGTTTGAACCCGTTTCTCTCGGCCCATCTGAAGAACCGAATGGCAAGTTTTTGATGTTTTCGCCTTACCCAGAACACCCATGACTGTTTTATGGCTTAAAGTAGGGGCTGCCTTCCACATTTTCGTTTGTAACCTAGGGCTCCAGGAGCCACTAACAATGATTTTGCAAAGACTTTCAACTGGGCTTTCCGGAATTTGGGGCTTACCTCTTTCAATATGTTTGGGCTCGCTAGTGATGTCTTTCTCCATTGTCGTTCCCGTGCCTGTCTCTTCTATGACTCTTTCAGTCGGTACCGTATTAAAAGATAAAACTCGGCGGAAAAGACGACCGA
Source organism: Sequoia sempervirens (assembly GCA_007258455.2). Taxonomy (NCBI): domain Eukaryota; kingdom Viridiplantae; phylum Streptophyta; class Pinopsida; order Cupressales; family Cupressaceae; genus Sequoia; species Sequoia sempervirens. The sequence goes on along the minus strand of VDFB02358134.1, from coordinate 187,665,505 downwards.
CGGAATAAACGTCCAGGATTATTGCGATCGTCTCCCGAAAAGGGTGAGCCGTTCATTTCAAAAGTTAGCTTCCTTTTCTTCACATTGGATATGAAGAATGAATTCGGCGTAAATAAACTAGCAATCGCACCTTGGTGTGCAATGGGTACGCCGAATAGGTATAGAAGGTCATTTAAAGAAAATTTTGGTTGTTTTTTGCATACATTTGTGTAGTATACAAGGTCATTTGTTAGGTCATTTGTTAGGTCATTTATAGATTGATGATTGTATAACAAATGTCTTAAATGGATAAGTGGTAGCTTCAAATCAACTATGCATCTACATATAACTAATGAAATGAATAAAGAGGTTATTATGTGTCGTAAGATTTTAAAATGGTTCTTCATAAAGATAAACAAAATGATTTGAAAAACCTATTTAATATTTAAATGAAAAATACAATGAAATAAATTAATAAATGAAAATGGAAAAACATCAAATGAAATAAAAAGATTTAAGTGCTATAGAATAGCCTTTATTAAAACTAAAACTGATATGAATGTGGTGGATCTCGAGAAAACAACCATTAAGAACTTTACCAAAATCATATAAATGCTTAAAGGGAGACAAAAATCTCATTCCATTCTAAATCAAGCTCATCAAATGCCTCAAAGAATGTGGTCTCATGGAATGCAATGTTCACAAAATATGCGCAAAATAGATTTTGCAAGGATGCTCTAAAAATATGTGTTTGTACATGGTTGACCTTCTTGACCGCGGTTGCTATCTTGGGAACACCCTAAAATTTATCGTTAAGATCTCATTTAAACCTGCGGTGGTTGTGTGGATGTGTTATCCTGGTGTCTGTAAATCACATATGAATATAGGCTTAGGAGTATTACTTGTCACACAGTGGGGAAGGAAAAATCCATGACGTTGTATGTAATTAAAAAAATTGAAAAAGCAGACACAAAATATATTCGTGTCCAACCCCAATGTAGGCTATGTCTTTGGATTAACACTCTCATTTCTAGGGATGCTTCACAATTAAAACTGGGCACTTTCCATTGTGAGCAGATAATCGCTGACACTCCCCAATAATGCCCTGCAAACATAGACATCTATCAAAACTCAATAAATTGAAAGGCAGGAAATACAAGCAGACCTCTTTATGGCACCGTAGCCATGGCTACCAATCACCACCTAGCCTGCTTCGACCTTCTCTAGTCTCACATGTAACAACCCTCGCATCACCAATAGCCACTCTAGTCTCCACTCACACCTGAAAAAACCAAAAACAAAAAGGTTGAAGATTCACATTGAAAATCAGATCCGTTTGGTACCAACATAGATAATAAATTGGCATCAATATAACGTAGATTCGCTGAAACCATGGCAAGTGAAAAAATGGGCAGCGGACAGTGCAGAAGAGAAAAAACGGGCAGTGTTTGTAGGAAAAATAAAGAAAACCCTACCACACCATTTGTTTTTAAATAACACGAACCAAAACCATTCTGCAGCTGCTGCTTCAATCTATTCAGTCACCAAGATTTGAAGTGACCAATAATTTGGAAATTTTTAAATAAAAACCAACAAGAATATGATTCATCCACCTCCAAATTCCAAAAAAATAAAACTCACTGAAACCATGGAAAGTGACTAACCTCAAGATTCTGCACAAATTTTGTCTGATGTCAACCATGCCGATGATTCCCGCCTGTACACTATCATGGGAACTCCAGCATAGCATGTGGACATTCATCAAAACATTTTTATCACTAGAAGCTAACGTAGGCCTTCCATCTAGTCTGATTGATTATACCCGCAAGAGAAGATTTTTCTTTGTGTTCTTCTATTCTTCTGCCGAGGGTTAGCAGAGAAAGTGAGTTTTTGAAAGCAATGGAGATGGGGCTCGAACCAACAACCACCTCCAGGTTTAAGACAGTCTATGTGTTCTGTGGCAACAGTAAAGGGAAAAAAATAGCAATCAAACTGCAGCAGTAGAACTCGCAAATGCACTGGTAAGGAAACCAATGTAGCGTAAAGTCATATTCACAGTCGGCTATCATATTCTTGGTTGCAAAGTCATTTCCGCATAAATATGATTGGACTCAGCAATAATCATGTCGAACAACTTGCAAAATGATGGCAGACGCTTGCAGAATAATTAAAGTCGCGCCAGTTCTTAGCATTAACCCTTTCCTATCCTAATAAATGTCGGAAACTACAAGTTGCATTTCGTACGCACATTACAACTACACATAGAAAATATCAACTTGCTTTATTCGGCGAAAATGATACCGGCGACTGGCGAGAAAGTAAAGCGGACTGCGTGCAAAGCGGATGCCGTGAAAAACGGATGACGTCAGAAGCGGTGATCGTGGTGCCGTGAAAGGTGGACGGAATATCGAACGATGGCCAAACATTCATTCGTCTCCAGGATGGTTTTAGCCATCGATTTTAAAAATAGTCTGGCGCAGTTCATAGTAGGATACGCCTTCGGCGTAAATTAAGGATTGTAGGAATAAAACTAGTAGCACTTGCACCTATAAAAGGTTCAAGGGATACGTCTATGGGAAATTAATGATAAAATTTCACTTAAAATTCACTTTGGAACTGAAGTTTAAAAAATAAAGTTACGAATTAAAGATAAAATTTTACTTAAAATCTACTTTGGAACTGAAGTTTAAAAAACAAAGTTACATGTTAAAATAAAACAGTTATGGTTTGTAATTGCAATGCAAATGTCCTAATTTCATAGGTATTCTACCATGTGTTTATCTACAATTTGGGTGGCAAGTAACGACAATGGTAGAGAAATCATTGATGTCGATAGCAACACATCCTTTAATGAAAAAATCTTGTGAAGGGGTGGATCAAAACTAAACACTTCGTACCCACATTTCAAACATTAGGGATCTTATACATCAAAACAAAACCTATACATATATGAACCAAAGTTTAGTTTTCTCATAAATTTAAAATATAAAAATAAACCAAAACAAACATACCCTATTGAACCAAACAATTAATTGCATTTCAAACATTAGAGGTCCCTAGTTTTTTGAACATGAATAATTAGTCAAAATAAAATATCTTAACAAAAACTATGCAAACATGAACCAAGGTAAGAATTTCCCACCCAATTAGTTTTCTTTGATCAACCAACTCAACTAGACTATTACATAAAAAATTAAATACAATAAAGCACCCATACCTGAAAATTATCATTTGTGGTTGCTTCCATCCAAAACTTGATGGTTTACAAGTTTTATTAAAATATATCAACAACCTCCTATAAGAACGATGGATACACAATAGCATATGACTTCACTCATAACGATATATATTTGTTGTGTATCTCAATGGGATGATCTCAATAGAGGTGATAAATTTGGTTTAAAAAATTCCCACCTACCCATACTATGTCAAAGACTAATATACATACATATTAGAATAAGATACTTGTAATAATTTCAATACAAATGAATGTCAACAAATAAAATCATCCACTAATAGAAGGTGTCTACATTAGTCCACACAAATCAAAGTGAATAATCTTCAATGGTGTCTTTGGTCTAATTGAGTTGTCATTTACGTACATAATTCGTGTAGCAAATTTAGACCTCCAAAATTTAAGTTTCCAAATCATAAATTCCAAATTCAATTATCATCTTTTATTTTGATTGAAAATTAGCTCAAGGAATCAATGAATTATTAAGTAGATTTAAAAAAAAAATTGCACTTGAGGAGGTATTATTTGAGTGATATCTTGTTGATTGAACGAGTGATTGCTAACTTAGATATCACTTGAAGAGGTTTAAGCACCACTCTTTTGCATATTTTTCTCGACCTATTGCAAATTTAGACCTCTTTATCATCTTTTATTTTGATTGAAAATTAGCTCAAGGAATCACTTTAGTGAAATATTAAGTGGATTTCTTTAAAAAAAAATTACACTTGAGGAGGTATTATTTGAGTGATATCTTGTTGATTGAACAAGTGATTGCTAACTTAGATATCACATGAAGAAGTTTAAGCACAACTCTTTTGCATATTTTTCTTGACCCATTTGAGGCCTTGCTGAGGGGTAAGCTCAAGCAAATTCCACTCTCAAATTTTTTTCAACTTCAAAGGAAACATGTTGCTGATTATTTAAACCTTGACTATTAGCCAACTTCTTAAAAATTAGTTTAAAATTATAAAAGAAACATTCTATACCCCTTATGAACAAACTACCCAATGCGCATCAACTTACACTTTAAACAAAGAGCATAGTAAACATTTCAAATAAATTTTCCCTTCCCTTTCTTAGTTAGAATATTGACATTGATTTTCCCATGATCAACACTCTATTATCATTAGCTAAAGTAACATATGCTTTTACTAACTTAAATCGAGACTTGAAAATATTTGTAATTTTCTTGTCATTTGATTGCCACATATTGAATCTAAAGATGAAACATTTTTTCAACTCTTCCATGTAACATTGCATGCCAAAAATATAGTGCCTTTATTATGTTTTCCTCTAAAAATTTTGCAATTTGTTTGTTGAAATCAAACTATTTCTATCCTACACTCATTTGTATAATGATGATACTTTTGATAGTAATGGCATTGAAATTGAAATTTATTGTATTTGATTATGATACTAATTTGACTTGATGGTGATTATTGTTGTTTCCATTTGAATTTGTTGAAAACATTCTTCCATCTCCTAATGAATTTATTCCTTTGTCTTTAAAGTTAGATCTCCCTTTACCTCTGCCATGACTAATAGAAATTTGAGACCTAAAGACACAATAACTTATGTTAATGATAATTTTTCTTTGACATGTGTTCATTTAAATTTGTGGATGTTTTGTAAAATTAGAGAAAAAATTCATCTTTTTGTATCATTTATTTAAATGTTACTAGGTTTCTATTATCCAAACTATTTCCATTTTGCTTCTTTTTTTTGTTGTTGTAAATATCATTTTCTATGTATATTAACAACAATAACAAGTGCTAACAATCCTGTCTAGGGAGTCTGACATGCCAATTCTCTTTCAAATTCATGACTGTATGTCAAAACTATTTTTTTTTATATAACATGTTATTTGTTTTTTGCAATATCCAGACATTCACCTTGGATTTGAATAATAAATTGACAGCTAAATGTTACGAAAATATTGCATCTGACTTTACTCAAGCAGCGGAGGAAATTTGTGAGGAATGTGATGAGTTAGAAATAGAAAAATGGAATGTAACCCCAGAGATTCATAAAATTAAAGCTAGAACATGTATTAATAGCTCATGTGATTCTGCAGAGAAGATGCCATTTAAAGATTAAAAAATACATCCTCCGACTCATGATTTAGAGGAAGTGTTGAAAGTTCAAATCAATGATCGCATTCAAAAACATTGTGAGATAGTAGTGAAGCAAAATGACCTAAATATCAAAGTAACATAGACAAGTGGATGGCCAAAAGAAATGAGTAGATATAGGTGCAAGTGAGATTAAGGAAAAATATGCATCCTTGATAAAATCCTCTGATAAGAAAGAGGAGAAAAATTTCAATGAGTTTACAATGGGTATTATAAAGAAAAACATTGTTGCTACACCTAAAACAAATCATATGAGGTCATATTTGAGGGAAGAGAAGGCTACATATCATCTTGAGTTCCATGCAAAGAATGATCTTTCTTGTGCATCATCTGCAATAGGTGAGTCAGAGAGAGAAGATAAAAAGTGGCTTCAAGATGTCATTGGAAAAGGAAAGATATGCTTATGATCATAAAGAGAAAATGGCTATCACTTGCCCTTTTCTTAAAGAAAATGGTACATCCTCTCTAGACACATCACCCATTTTATGGTGCCCTACGACGATGTATCAGTTAGGGAAAAAGGGAAAAATCATTTCGAAAGAAATATGAGACTCTCATTTAGTAACTCAAAGTGACCATCTAGAAGGAAGAAAAATGGTAACAAATATAACTGTGAGATTGCTACTAGGATTCAACCGTGTAGGTTTTTTGAGTCAAACTCATTGACCTATGTTTCAAGAGTAGTGGTTCACAAGAACCCATCTCTCATGATAATGAATTGTCCACTTAGCACTCATTGCCCAGTGCTTCACCTCTGTGAGCATCACCTAGATGCAATGAGTGCTAAGTGGACCATTCATTATCATGAGAGATGGGTTCTTGCAAACCACTACTCATGAAACACGGGTCAATGAGTTTGACTCAAAAACTACACGGTTGAATCTTGATAGCATTATCACAATTTGACTCGCCATGGAAAATACCTCCTACTTATCAACAAATATAACTGCTAACATTTTTGAATATTTTAATTATACAAACACTGAATGGAACAGTCAATTTTCAATCGTAAAAGATAATGTATGAGAAGAGCAAGATTTTGAAAATACGCATGCCAACCCTATTCAAGGAATAATAAAACTTTTGCTTGATGAATATGTCATTATCAGTTGTGATACCATATGAAAAAAATAGAAGGAATAAAAACAAAATGGTAAAATACAAAGATTTACTCCTCTATATTAATAAAATTACTCTTATAAAAATTTAACCAAACATACTTGAGCTCTTTACACAATAGATACACCATAAATTTTTTTCCTTAGTAATGTATATTTCTCCTACTCTCTAATATTCTCAAGTATTTATTTCAAATAATAAAATATAGAATAAGACATAGTTTTTTTAAATGTAGATGTACCCATACATCCCTGCACAATAAGATTGATCCCTTGTTTTTATACACAATAGAGTACCCAAAAAGATAATATAAAGATACACACCAGTACAAAAAAAATGGAGAATGAGCAGAATAGTAGAAACAGTGGTTGGGATTGCATATTCCAACAAACATAACATAGCTTATAAGTAGATGCAAAGTGGCAAAAATATTCTCCAAAATGTTTCAGAGGAGCCATACAGCTATCCATGGCTGAAAATCTCCTTTGTTAATAGCTTCTGTGTTTTTTTTATAGAGATTTTTATCTGCACTACATCAGGAAAAAATAATAGAATTTTCTTACAGGGGAATAATTAATTATTTTTGACGTGCTCTTGAACAGAGGAATGCAGTATAAGTCTGTGTCAGAAAAAAATGAGAAAGTTTGCATTTCCTATGGCCAACTTGAAGAATTTAATCTTTGTTTTCTAGGAGGAAGTGCTTGTATCACTGGAGGGCCAAGCAAAGGAATAGTGATAAGGAAGTCAAATGATGACTGTCAGTAGGCATGACAGTCACTCAAAGCTGTGACAGAGGGTCAGATATAAATGGTAATAGATGTAGCTCCATGACAGTCATGTATATTGTAGGATGTTAGTTCCATGAGACCATAAGTGCACTCTCATGTTCATAAGGGACAGTCATACAGTGATATAAAGGGCAAGCATACAGTGCTTTTCGAAAAGAATTGGATGAGACAATTGGTACAGATAGAAGAACGGAAGAATCTAACATTGACGAACTGCCTTATCTCCATGCAGTGGTGAAAGAAGTGTTTCGATTGCACCCAACTATTCCATTGCTACTGCCCCACAAAGCTGAGAGCTCTTGTGAAGTAGGGGGATTCTTTTATTCCCAAAGACACCCAGGCTATAATGAATGTGTGAGCTATTGGACGGGACTTGCAATCTGGAAGGAGCCCTTAAAATTTATGCTAGAGATATTTTTGGAAGGTGAGAACTGCAATATAGATTACAAAAGGTCAAAACTTTAAGCTTAGCCATAGTGCAGCATAAGCATACTCGAATTGTTTCTCTCTTAAAATGCAAACGAATTTTTAGTCAGCTGGGGAAGGGAGTTATACCTTTTTCATTATTTTCATCGAAGGGAGCTTTCAGCGATAATGTGAAGGACAAGATGCGCTCTTTTCTACAATTCTGGAAGATCACGGATCCCCTTACATGGCCAATTTTTATCCCCATTCTGTGTACCTCACATTTCACCATGTCATTTTTCTACTCCTTGCAACTCTTGAACTCCTCCAAATCTGTAGTCTCTCGTGAGATGGATATGCAGAGGATGATTGATAGAAAATGGGGTTTTGCAGAGCTTAAGTAGGAGAAGAAATGTACACTATGCTTTGAAGCTGAAATCTTGGAATAGATTTGATCATTATTGCTAAATATTACTAACTAAAGCATTTACAACACACATTAATGGGTAGATTTGATACGATTTGATAGAAGATTTCATATTAAATGCCAATTCTTTTACTCATCGCATACCTACATGTCGTGGCTTCGATCTTTTACATTTAGATAAGAACTTGATTCGTCATCGAGATAAATCAACGAATTCAACATTTTTCCTCCAAAGAAAACCCTAAACATGCTTTTGCACGTGACCAATGTTTGAGACGTAATTGTATGCACATGTAGAAATCTCATATGTTAACATGAACACACAACAAATCTACTCTATGTGCATTCAAGATGAGATCCGCATTCTTTCAATATAAATTAGTAAAAAATTAAAAAAATGAGATCTTGTGTACGTATTTGTCTGAGGCACAATAAAACTTTATGGTATGTTGCAATTTTGAACCATTCAGAAAAAGAAAGGACGGTGCAACAAAAATATTATTATTTAACCATGCATGTCAAATCAGGAGAAAGCTAACTCCTGGACAAAAAGCACCTATGTATATAACATATATCATACCCCCATACCCCATGGCCCGTGGTGGACAAAAGACCCGTGATGGAAAAGGTGGTCAGACGGAAAATAGCGAGGCGGAAATACTTGATGGTCAGACATTAACGTGGCGTCTCCTGTCCTATCACCGGGAAAACGTGTCAGTGCCGACGGGTTTTCAAAATTACTATTCAACATGGACAAAAAGCCAAAAACATGGCATTCAAAACCATTATTTGCAAATATCAAAAAGCCCAGACTAGGTCCCATTTTCTCCATTTTTGGATAGCGACATTTTGGTGGATAGCAACAGGAAGAGTTGCAGGTGTTCGGAGCTCCCTAAGGTATGTATATCCGCTCTATATATGTGCCATTTTGTCATTCTTCCATGAACACTGATGAAATGAATGGTTATTCATTGCAGGGTTTTCATTTTGTGATTTTCTGTTGAGGGTTTTTTAATTTCGTTTCCTCCCGTCTGTTGGTTTTGAAAATTTGCGGTTGTCGAATGAAATAGATGACAACCCATTGTGGAAATATGAGTGAAATAACTGAATTAGGTTTATAGAAACCACAAACCATGCGAAATATATTATGAGGTTGGAAAACACAACGTGGGTGCCGAATGGAATGGTATCTTGTGAAAATCACATAAAGCCCAGAACGTCACCATTGTTCACATTCTTATTTTGAATGTTCCAAGGATTTCGTTGGGAAAAGGGATATTTATTTGAAATGCAGGTCTGATAATGTTTTTCTTGTGTTGAGGGTTTTTAAATTTTTGTTTCGTTTCCTCCCCGTATGTTGGTTTTCGAATTTTGCCATGTCGAATGAAATAAGCGACAACTCATTGTGGAAATATGAGTGAAATTACTTAGTAACGTTTATAGAAAGCAGAATCCATGGGTTCTACAATGAAATGCTATATTTTGAAAACCACATAAAACCCAGAACGTCGCCATTGTTCACATTGTTATTCAAAATGGAGAAAAAAGCGCAAAACGTGGCGTTCGAAATCATAATTTGCAAATAGCAAAAAGCCCACAGGACATCCCTTTTTTGCCGCCATTTTATACACCGTCGTTTTGGAAAACACATTGTCTCCTAAAACTCGGACTATTGTAAAACCCTTTAGAAGTAACAACCCAATTGGTTACTCACCCCTGACCTCAATTTGGTATGTTTTGTGATTGTGTGGAGATCCTTTTGTGATTTAGATAGTGGGAATGTAATGAAATTGGAAAACAACAAGTATTATGAAACCTACAAGGCACAGTGTTATAGATTGTTTGTAGTGTTGGAAAACGCACTGTCCTATGTTTTCCATAGTTCACATTGTTATTCAGAATGGAGAAAAAAGTACAAAATGTGGCATTCAAAATCATAATTTGAAGGAGAAAAGTGAGCAAATTGACGTTATAAGCTGAAGTTTGGAGTGCACATGGAGGAGTTGGAGGAGAATACCGACCAAGTCGAGGTGAGGGGTAATTTGGTTGCAGGCAGAGGGTTTTACAAGATCTTTTAATTTGTAATTTGGGAAATACAATGTGGAGTATTTCAGTTACTTGAATGTCCTTGTTTAAATGTATGAATTTCTTCAAAATCACACATTCCATTGTTGTGTTTAAATTTCAGTCCATTGAAAAAAAAGTGCACAACCCTTTAGAAGTAGCAACCCCTGACCTAAAACTCAGACTATTGTAAAACCCTTTAGAAGTAACAACCCAATTGGCTAATCACCCCTGAACTCAATTTGATATGTTTTGTGATTGTGTGGAGAACCTTTTGTGATTTAGATAGTAGGAATGTAATGAAATTGGAAAACAACACATATTAGTAAACCTGCAAGGCACCATGTTATAGATTGTTTGCAGTGTTGGAAAACACATTGTCCTATGTCAGTTAACTATTACCTACCTTTCCTGAACATTTGGTCCTGTCTGCCAGTATAGTCCAAGTGTCATTTCACTTTGTTCATCTGATTGGAACAAAACGCACTGACGGAAAAGAAGGCTAGATGAACAAATTGCACTGATGGAAAGACTTGATGGTCGGGTGTTAACTTCGACCTGCCATAACCTATCCCATCATCGAGAAAACATGTCAGCACTGGCGGCCTTTTGAAAATTATATTTTGGAATGGACAAAAACCTAAAAAAGTGTGGCATTCCAAACCATTATTTGCAAATAGCAAAACAAGGTGCCAAGAATGTAATAAAATTGGAAAACAATAGGTATTATGATACCTGCAAGGGATAGTGTTGTTATAGATTGTTTGTCGTGTTGGAAAACACACTGTCCCATTTTAGTTAGTTCGTTATGAAGAGTTTTATTTCGTTACTCCAAGAATGTAATGCAGTCCACTTTCAAATTTTTGAACAACTCTTTGATACAATCCAAATGTCATTTCGGTTTATTTATTTGATTGGAACAAATAAAATGCTCACATTATTTGTAGTGTTAGAAAACACACTATCTCTTCTCACTTACACAGGGTTTTAGAATAGTATATACATTGATTGTTTCTTAACACCTAGGGTTTTCCAACATGCATTCTTACTAAACAGAAACAATGTCTTCAAGAGCTTTTGTAATATAGACAGTTTGAATGTATTGAAAATCCCTTTCAAAATTTATCAGGACTTTTAATTTGGGCCAAAATTGCATTGAAATTTCACATGACTGAAAAAAAAAGTGCACAAAATAATTGCAATTTGGAAAACACAATGTTAGGTTTGAGTTATTTCAGTGTTGTATTTTATCAAATAGCACACATCTCTCATTTAAGGGGGACTTTATTAACCCTCAACACATAGTGTGATTCATAGTACGCACTTCATTCTATTTTGCAACAATTCATGTTGGAAAATCTTAGGTGTTAAGAAACAAGCAACCCAAATAGTGTTGTAAAACCCTCTGCAACACTATTGGATAGTACCGTCACCTCAATTTGGTCAGTTTTCTCCTCCAACTTGTCCACATGCACTCAAACCTTCAGCTTTCAACGTGCAGACTGGAAACAAATAGTATTTTCACCTTTCTTTCTCCAAACAGAAAAGGCCCAATACTTGCAACCATCGTCAAGAAAACATGTCAGCGTTGGCGGGTTTTCAAAATAATTTTTTGACATGGACAAAAAGCCAAAAATGTGGCATTTGAAACCATTATTTGCAAATATCAAAAAGCCCCTGAGACAAGGTCCCATTTTCTCCATTTTTGGATAGCGATGTTTTGTTGGACAGCAACGGGAAGAGTTGCAGGTGTTCGGAGCTCCCTAAGGTATGTATATCCGCTCTGTATATGTGCCATTTTTCCATTCTGCCATAAACACTAAAGAAACGAATGACTATTCATTGCTAGAAAACATTATTTTCACCTTTCTTTCTTGAAATAGAAAAGGTCCACTACCACAAAACAAATAGTATTTTCACCTTTCTTTCTCAAAACAGAAAAGGCCCACATCATTCCCTTCCACTTTTCCCATGCCAAACAAAAGAAACTTCACGACAAAGCTAAGGTGCCCGCCTTTTTCATCTGGCATAAGGTGAGAAAACTGACCTGATGATGCCATTAACTCCTACCTACCATTTCTCAAATGGTTGGTCTTGCCTACTAGTTTTGTCACTTTGATCCCCCATCTGGGGGGGCCCGCACTACGATGTTTTATCATGTTATGTATGTTTCCATGTATGTTGTTATGTATGTTTTTCATGCGTTTTTGTATGTACATAGGTGCTTTTTGTCCACGAGTTACCCGACTCCTATGCTCCAAGAATGTAATGAAGTTCATTTTCAAATTTTTGAACAACTCTTTACTACAGTCCAAATGTCATTTTGCTTTCTTTATCTTTCTTTATCTGATTGGAACAAATAAATTGCTTGCATTATTTGCAGAGTTGGAAAACACGCTATCTCCTCTCAATTGCAGAGGGTTTTGCAACACTATATGGGTTGCTTGTTTCTTAACACCTTATATGGAAACAGTGTGTTTTCCAATACTGCAAATAATGTGAGCACTTATTTGGTCGAATCAGATGAGGAAAATGAAAATGCCATTTTGATGTCGTGTTACATACATAGGTGCTTTTTGTTTACGAGTTAGCTTTCTCTTGATTGGAACAAATAAATTGCTTGCATTATTTGCACAATTGGAAAACACATTGTCTCCTCTCAGTTTTAGAGGGTTCTACAATACTATATATGGAGACAGTGTGTTTTCCAACTCTCCAAATGATGTGACCATTTATTTGGTCAAATTAGATGAGGAAAGTGAAATACTATTTTGATTTCATGTTACATACATAGGTGGTTTTTTGTCTAAAGTCAAAAAGCTAGACAAAATGCACTTAACATCGCCATTTTCCACATTTTTCATTTCTCTAGTTTGGTGGGTGGGAGGGATGCTTCAGGGAGGAAAATGGAGTTGCAGGTGGTTGAACCACTAGAAACCCCTCAAATGCATTCCTCATTGCGGCGCATAGGCATTTTTCACATTTTTCTCTTGCAGTTTGCTAGCTGGGGAGGGACTTGCGGTCAAGGATGGAGACAGTGTGTTTTCCAACACTGCAAATAACGTGAGCATGTATTTGGTCGAATCAGACGAGGAAAGTGAAATGCCATTTTGATCTCATGTTACATACATAAGTGATTTTTGTCTAAAGTGATAAAGCTAGACAAAACGGACCTAACATGTCATTTTCCATAGTTTTGATTTTCCAATATGGTGGGTGGGGAGAGATGTGTGGGCAAGGAAAATGGAGTTGCAAGCAGACGAACCACTACAAACCCCTCAAATGCATTCGTCACCGCGGCGCATTGCCATTTTCCACATTTTTATTTTGCAGTTTGTTGGCTACGGAGGGACGCACGGCCAAGGATGAAGACAGTTTGTTTTCCAACACAACAAGCGATGTGAGCATTTATTTGGTCAAATCAGATGAGGAAGGTGAAATTCCATTTTCATGTCATGTTTCATACATAGGTGCTTTTTTTTTATGAGTTAACTTTCTCCTGATTGGAACAAATAAATTGCTCTCATTATTTGCACAGTTGGAAAACACACTGTCTCATCTCAGTTGTAGAGGGTTTTACAACACTATATGGGTTGCTTGTTTCTTAACACCTTATATGGAGACATTATGCTTTCCGAATGTGCAGATAATGTGAGCATTTATTTGGTTGAATCAGATGAGGAAAATGAAATGCCATTTTGATCTCATGTTACATAAATAGGTGTTTTTTGTTTATGAGTTAGCTTTCTCCTGATTGGAACAAATGAATTACTCGCATTATTTGCACAGTTGGAAAACACATTGTCTCCTCTCAGTTGCAGAGGGTTTTACAACACTATAAGGGTTGCTTGTTTCTAAACACCTTATATGGAGACAATGTGTTTTCTAACTGTGCAAATAATGTGAGCATTTATTTGGTTGAATCAGATGAGGAAAATGAAATGCCATTTTGATCTCATGTTACATACATAGGTGTTTTTTGTTTATGATTTAGCTTTCTCCTTATTGGAACAAATGAATTGCTCGCATTATTTGCACATTTGGAAAACACACTGTTTCCTCTTTATTGTAGAGGGTTTTACAACACTATATGGGTTGCTTGTTTCTTAACACCTTATATGGAGACAATGTGTTTTCCAACTGTGCAGATAATGTGAGCATTTATTTGGTCGAATCAGATGAGGAAAATGAAATGCCAATTTGATCTCATATTACATACATAGGTGCTTTTTGTTTATGAGTTAGCTTTCTCCTGATTGGAACAAATGAATTGCTCGCATTATTTGCACAGTTGGAAAACACACTGTCTCCTCTGAGTTGCAAAGGGTTTTACAACACTATAAGGGCTGCTTGTTTCTGAACACCTTATATGGAGACAATGTGTTTTCCAACACTGCAAATAATGTGAGCATTTATTTCGTCGAATCATATGAGGAAAATGAAATGCCACTTTGGCCTCATGTTACATACATAGGTTCTTTTTGTGTACAAGTTAGCTTTCTCCTCATTGGAACAAATGAATTGCTCCAGCAGAATGAATGTTCATTGCTTCACAGTTCCAACAAAATGGCAAAATGGTAGATATGGTTGTTGATATATATACTAGTGTTAGCAATAGGTTAAATTGGAAATTAAATTCCCAATATACAGTTTAATATGTTTGTTTATTGTCTGTGCAAGCTGGCATTTTGCACTTAGCAGAACATATAAATTGTATATTGGTGAAATTTGGAATTAAAAAAATTATTTCTAGCACCAAATGTCTAAATAATCTGCCAATTTAATCTATCGCTAAAACTTTTCTTTTTTTCCAGGTGGTTGATATAGGCGAGGAAAGAAAATTGAACAAAACAAGGGCAGGTGGATTGAGAAGGATGCTTCAGGAGATGTGAACCTTCTGCAGTAAATCCAGGTGATTTTGGCTGCCATAGCTTGAATCGCAAGTGTAGTGGACAGTTAAATTTCCAAAATTTATTATGCATTTAGAAGTTCTGATTTGTTTGAAATTTTGAAATGTTGGGGTTTTCAATCAGCTATCATTTTCATGTGATTCTTAAGTGTTTTGCACTAATTTGAAATCTTTCACCAACAGAGTTTATATGTCGACATGTATGTATGTGAAATTACTTACAAACAACATTCAAAGTGAAGAACCCAGTTCAAGGGAAATGCATGTACAGATTTTGAGTTTGGACTATATTGGTGGTTACCTGAAATTGTATTAGTATCTAGACAAGGTGTAACAACAATTTATTCACTTGAACTGTGTTCTTCACTTTGCAATGTGAGCAACAACAGAGGCTTTTGTGAGTATTTCCTATTTTATGAAATGGTGAAAATACGTCCTCTTGAGAGTCCATCCTATGATCCTGTCCTAATTTAAATCTCTTTTTTGTCTCTCGAGTTGAATATTTCTCCATATTTAAAAGTTATATTTAATGTTAGTTTTCCATCATCTATCATTTTTTTGTTGTTCTTAAGTGTTTTCGTAATAGTTATTTTTACAATTCTCCTATTTGTCTAGAATATTTAGTAAGTTATAAATGGTTCATTTTTAACATCATCTAATGGCAATTTTGTAGAATGCTATTTCTATATCCTATTTCTGTTCTTTTTCAGTATGTTTTGATCTGACCACAACACCACAAAAGATGTGCAGATATAATAAGTCATTACTTGAAATAGTTGTATGCACTGTATTAAATAGAACTCATAAAGCTAATGGGTAGCAATAACTTGTGCAAAATGGGTATAACGCCATAGACTGAATTGAAAATTCAGCCTACATTACTTGGCACTAAATATTATAGAAAAATAGACAAATTGTAAAAGAGCTATTAGAATAACATACATGGAAAGAAAAAGTGACAAAACCAATAGATGGAGCAAATGTCCGGTGATGGTTAGGTAGGAGTTAACGGGGCCGTTAGGTGGGTTTTCTCGCCTGTTGCTGGGCGAAAAAGGCGAGCGGCTTAGCTTTGTCAGCAAGTTTTTTTTTTCTGGCGTGGGAAAAGTGGAAGGGAATGATGTGGGCCTTTTCAGAGCCTTTTATGTTTGGAGAAAGAAAGGTGAAAATACTATTTTTTTCTAGTTTGCACGTTGAAAGAGAAAGTTGAAGGTTTGAGTGCACGTGAACGAGTTGGAGGAGAAAATCGACCAAATTGAGGTGATAGGTACTATCCAATAGTGTTGTAGAGGGTTTTACAACACTATTTGGGTTGCTTGTTTCTTAACATCTAGGGTTTTCCAACATGAATTGTTGCAAAACATAATGGAGTGTGTACTATGAATCACACTATGTGTTGAGGGTTAATAGAGCCCCCCTTAAATGACATATGTATTATTTGATAAAATACAACACCATCTATACATTTGTATATTTGCATTACAAGACAAAGGTTGGGTATAAGTAAAGGAAGACTTCAAAACACATTGTGTTTTCCAACATGCACTACACAATGTACATCACTTTCAACAGGTTTATTCATTATTGCCAATAATGGAAAGAAATTGGTGTTCTTGCTTTTTGTAATGCACACCTACGTATATTGGTTTAAAAACTAGAAAGGGCTTGGGTATGTTGTGATGTGGAGGTTGAAAAATGCAATTTGTTATGAAGCATGCAATTTGTTATACACTTGAAACTTAAACACAACAATGGAAGGTGTGATATGGAAGACTTTCATACTGTTTTGTAACATTCTATGTTGCAAAACTGTCGGTGTTAAGAAGAAAGCAACCCAACATGAGATGACCCTTTACATTTAAATGGGGAGATTCAAATAACTGAAACCCAACACTGTGTTTCCTATTTACAATTATTTTGTGCACTTTTTTTTTCAATCAATTGAAATTTAAACACAATGGAATGTGTGATTTGAAAGACATTCATACTATTTTGTAACACTCCATGTTGCAAAACCGTGGGTGTTAAGAAGCAAGCAACCCACCATGAGACAACCCTTTACATTTAAACAAGGACATTGAAGTAACTGAAACCCAACATTGTGTTTTCCAAATTGCAATTATTTTGTGCACTTTTTTTTTCAGTCATGCGAAATTTAAATGCAATTTTGGCCCAAATTAAAAGTCCTGATAAATTTTGAAAGGGATTTTCAATACATTCAAACTGTCTATAGTAGAAAAGCTTTTGAAGACATTGTTTCTATTTAGTAAGAATGCATGTTAGAAAACCCTAGGTGTTAAGAAAAAAGCAATGCATATACTGTTCTAAAACCCTGTGCAAGTGAGAAGAGATAGTGTGTTTTCCAACACTACAAATAATGTGAGCATTTTATTTGTTCCAATCAGATAAAGAATCCGAAATGACATTTGGATTATACCAAAGAGTTGTTCAAAAATTTGAAAGTGGACTTCATTACATTCTTGGCATCTCTTTTTGCTATTTGCAAATAATGGTTTCGAATGCCATATTTTTCTGGGTTTTTCTCCATTCTAGAATATGATTATGAAAACTTGTCAATGCTAACACATTTTCTCGGCGACGAGACATGCCACAACAGGTCAGAGTTAATATCTGACTGTCAAGTCTTTATGTCAATGCTATTTGTCCATCCGACCACCTTTTCCGTTGGGGTATTTTGTTCTAATCAGATGAAGAAAGTGAAATGAGATTTCGACTGTAGCAAAGTGAAATTTGAAAATGGACTTCATTACATTCTTGGAGCATACAAAAACAAAACTCTTACATATTGTGCATGGTTTTTGATTTCTCTAAACGTTATTCAGTAATTTCACCCATATTTCCACAATGGGTTGTTAATTATTTCATTTGGCAATTGCAAAATTCATATTTCTCGTTGCTCTCTACCAACCTACAAAACATTGTTGTGGAAAATGGCGGCAAAAATGGGACCTCGTCTAGGCTTTTTGCTATTTGCAAATAATGGTTTTCAATGACATGTTTTGGGATTTTTGTCCATTCCGAAATATGATTTTTAAAACAAGATGACTGTTATGATGCATGTGACATGCATTTTTGTAGGGAGAATAGGCTGCTCCTAATTGCAGAAGGTGATCTCCTTGTGACATGGATTACACATGATAATGTATTGCCCTTCTTCATGGATAAGACATGTCTAGTTATCATTGCTAGTTGATTTGTGGATTCAATTGTGTAAGAATTTTTGCATCAACGTTTCAGATCAGACTCTGTGATCCAACATCATGATGACTAATGTTGTCTTCTTCATCCTGATGTTGGATCACGAAGTGTGATCCGAAACATTGATGCAAAAATTCTTACACAATCGAATCCATAAATCAACTAGCAATAATGAATATGGATTGTGGAAAATTGATATCATTTATGTCTGATTATGTTCTCATTTCAAACACATGTATTTAGGGATAATAGCTTGATTTTACTATATTTTGTAGTTGAAATCTGAAGGTTTGAGAGCACGGGGTGGAGTTGCAGGTGCAGGATACATAAAAGCATCCAAATTCAAGTGAGGGGTGATTAACAAATTGGGATGTTACTTGTGAAGGGTTTGTAAATGGTATTTGGTTTGCAAGTATAATAACACCCAGTGTTTTCCAACTTGCAATTACACATTTTTGGCCTTGGCATTCTATGAAAAGGTCGACCTCTCCATGCACAATACAAGCGTTAGATAAAATACATGGCAACATTTCATGACAACTGGACATCTTTGGAGCTACTTTGCAATATTTGCAAAACAAGCTCTTCTCTCCAGCACACATCCCACCTCTTCTACAATCTCATCCAATTAGCTCCATGTTGTTGGAAGGTGTCATCCATGTATGATGGATAGAAGTGCATGTTTTGGAAATGAGAAAGGTATGCTTGAAAGTTTCCCAGTTGTCATGAAATGTTGTCGCGTTGGCGAGGGGGAGCAGGGGGAGAACCCTATGTGTTTTCCATCCTGGAACTTTTTTTGTGCATCTTGTGTTCTGAATGTATAATGATATTGAAATGGAATGTTTGTTGCAAGTAAGAGTGGTTATAAAATATGAAGGTGAACTTCAATACACTGTGTTCTTATAGTCTGCATAACAAAAAGTGTTGTCTTTGAAGAAGAATTGAGAAGTGATGGACAACCCTTTGTGTTTTCCATCCTACAACTTTTTTTTTGTGTGGAACTTCAATACATTATCTTCTTACAGTGTGCATAACACTAACTATTGTCTTTGAACAAGATTTGAAAAGTGTGGGACAACCCTGTGTGTTTTCCATCCTGCAACATTTTTGTGCATCTTGTCTTCGAAACGTATTACAATATTCAAATGGAATGTTTGTTGCATGTAATGGGTTGTTATAAAATATGAAGGTGAACATGAATATAGTGTTTTGTTACAGTCTACATAACCGAAATTGTTGTCTTTGAAGAAGAATAGAGAAGCGAGGGTAAACCCTGTTAACCAAATTGAGGTGGGGGGAGTAACCAATAAGGTTGTTTCTTGTAAATGGTTTTAGAACAGTTTGTGGGTTGCATGGTTTATAACACCTTGTGTTTTCCAACCTAAAATTTAATATAACAATTTCAATACATCTTGAAAATCTTTTCTTATTTAGACTATATGAATGTAAAAGGGCACCTCCAAAAATTACAACTGTTAGTTATGGTATAAATTGCAATTAAATATCTTCATGTGATTGACAAAAATAAATCGACAAAATAATTGCATTTTGTAAAACACAGTGGGTTACTTGTATAGCATTTTACAACAGTGTGGGTTGTGCGTTTCAAATTCTTCTTTTGATTGAAAAAAGATATGCTTGATTATTGCAAATGGTTCAATAAATTTTGGAACTTTAACTCTCCATAACACTTGCAACAATTTTACAGTTTATAGGAAACCAAGGATGCATGCTATAAAAGGGAAATTGGTTCCTACACCGAAGAATATCATTGAGGTGGACAACACACCTGAAATGGTGTGTAGTAGCACATCTTCTTCGGGGCGGTCACGTTCATGAAATGTGCAGGTAAGATCCAAAAATTACAAGATGCAATCAAATGTATAATTGCAATCTCTCATAATTGGTTACAATGTTGACTGGAAAGTGGGAATGTTTTATTTAGGAGGCAGCAACCACAATACGGAGGAAGACCCCTCATTTTAGGAAAATAGTGAAGCCTAAGGAAACGACATGTTCGGTAATTGATTGTGAACTTCCAATTTCCCTTTCCTTCCTATGCGCCAATCAAAATGTTTTACAATTTCAGTTAGAAAATATCATGTCTATTACAAATATGTTGAATTTGATAGTATATCATTCCTTTGATTCAAGAAAATAATCAGGGAGACCATCACGCTCTTGCCATAGTCCATAACCATAAGGAAAAGCATGCAAAGGGAGACCCTAAGGATGGAGAGGGACCCAATGAAGCACAGGGTGATGTGGTGGATGGGAAGGTAGATATAATAACTAAATTAGCATCCCTTGGTTGTGTGTATATGTTGTGCATTCAAATTTTTTGAATATCAAATATATTAAGCAATTTTCTTTTCCAAATTTGTTGTATAGGTTGCTACTAAATACAAAAGAGAAGTGGTGAATGGTAGATATGTATATTATTGTATTGTAGAATAATGTACGAGAAAGTATTATGATTGGAGAGTGTTCAACATGCATAGGTTTCAACATCACCACCTTCTTATTCTTGAGCCACCAAAGCGTGGCCGAACTGCGTTGGGGGGGAAACCAAAACAACTCGCTCCTTCCCCTGATAAATTGAAAGAGTACCTTCTAAAGAAGGTGGAAAATACGAAGTACCAAATGAATCTATGGCAGCATCTACAATAGAAGCGTGTTATTAGACATGCCTGTCAAAAGTATGGGAAACATAGCTTCCTTCAACTTCCCCAACAAGGAAAGGATGAGGTGAAGAAGCAAATGACATTATACAACAGTGACAAGAGGAAGGAGCAGAGAAGGAAAAAAATATTACAATTGCAGGAGAGAAAGAGACAGGAAGGACTGGTAATGTCGAACTAAACTGTTAAATTTGAATTTTCCTTGCTTCATATTTTCTATTCTGATGCATACAAGGTTCACTTAATGTTAACTTACATGACATGACAGGGTGATGGTCGAGAAGTGGTTTCTTCCCCTCAACATAGTAGTGTTGATTCGCTAAAGGAAGTTGTGCCCACAAAAGGCGAAGACGATGTTGTTCCTCCCAACCCCGTGTCTAACATTCAGAAGAAGCATCGTACACGGTTGAAAGTTTCAAGGCACCCTCTAAAGAAGAAACGACAACAAACGTTGATCTCAAAATCTTCTGTTTAATCTAATGTATTTTTTGATTATTTGAATGAATTGGTTGCATGCATCTGAGTTTGATGCGATGTTTCAATTCCTCCTATTACACAACAATGATGAACAACAAACTGCTACCCTCCAGCAAATTTTTGTTGCATTGGAAGATGAAGCATTGCCCACAGAAGCACAAGATGATGTTGTTCCTCCCAACCTCCTATCTAACATTGAGAAGAAGAAGCATGTACGGTTTAAAATTTCCTCACACCCTCACAAGAAGAAATGAGTACAAATGGTAATTTCAATATCTTCTATTTGATTTTTTTTTTTAATATTTCAATGAATTTGTTGCATGCATCTGAATTTGATGTGACGTTTCAATTCCTGCTATTATAGGGGAATGATGAACAACACATTTTTGCCCTCCAAGAGGATACTCTTGAGTTGGAAGACAAAGTGGAGGCCATGGATGAACAAGATGATGTTGTTCCTCCCAACCTATCGTATAACATTCAAAAGAAGAAGAAGGAGTGTATACAATTTAAAATTTCCTTTCGCCCTCACAAGAAGAAGCAAGAACAAACGGTGATTTCCAAATGTTCTATTTAATGTTTGTTTTGATTATTTCAATGAATTGGTTGCTTGCATCTAAATGTGATGTGACATTTCAAATCTTGCTATTACAAGGCAACGATGAACAATGGAGTCCTGCCCTCGAAGAGGATACTCTTGATTGGGAAGATGAAGTGCACGCCATGGAAGAACAAGATGATGTTCCTCCCAACCTGCCGCATAACATTGAGAAGAAGAAGAAGGACCGTATACGATCTAAAGATTCCTCACTCCCTCACAAGAAGAAATGAGAAGAAATGATGATTTTGAAATCTTATATTTAATGTTTGTTTTGATTATTTCAATGAATTCATAGCATGCATCTAAATTTGATGCGACGTTTCAATTCCTGCTATTATAGGGCAACGATGAACAATGAAGTCCTACCCTCCAACAGGATACTATTGATTTGGAAGATGAAGCGGAGGACATGGAAGAAGATGATGTTGTTCCTCCCAACCCACCATCTAACAATGTTGAGAGGAAGAAGGAGCATATACAATTTAAAGATTCCTTACACCCTCACAAGAAGAAATGAGAAGAAACTGTGATTTTGAAATCTTTTATTTAATGTTTATTTTGATTATTTCAATGAATTCTTTGCATGCATCTAAATTTGATGCGATGTTTCAATTCCTGCTATTACAGGGAAACGATGAACAACAGAGTCCTGCCCTCCAACAGAGTTCAAGGGAAGATGAAGTGGAGGCCATGGAAGAACAAGATGATGTTGTTTCTCCCAACCGGCCATCTAACAATGTTGAGAAGAAGAAGAAGAAGAAGAAGAAGGAGCATATATGGTCAAAAGTGTCAAGGTTCCTTGACATGGAGGAACTAGAAGAAATAGTGAATTCCAATTCTTTTATTTAATGTTTGTTTTGATTATTTCAATGAATTGGCTGCATGCAGCTGAATCTGAAGTGATGTTTGAATTCTTGCTATTACAGGGCAAGGATGAACAATAGAGTTTTGGCCTTGACCTAATTGTCCATATCATTGCAATTGAAATGGGAGAGGCTAATAGAGATGGAGATTTGGATGGGGAGAGCATTGGCCTGCAAGTGGGGCAAGGAAATAAAGATGGACATGGAGATGGGGAGAGCACTGGCCTCTAAGTGGGATAGGGTAATAGAGATGGACATTGGGATGGGGAGAACACTGGCTTGCATGTGGAACTGGGTAATAGAGATGGACATGGGGACGGGGAGAGCACTGGCTTGCAAGTGGGAGAGGGTGATAAAGATGGACATGGGGATGACGACAACGCTGGACTGCAAGGGGGAGATGGCAAAAAAGATAGATATGGGAATGAGGAGAGCATTGGATTGCAAGTGGGAGAGGGTAATAAAGATGGACACAGGGATGGGGAGAGCACTACCTTGCAACTGGGAGAGGGTAATAAAGATGGACACGGGGATGGGGAGAGCACTAGCTTACAAGTGGGAGAGGGTAATAAAGATGGACATGGGGATGGGGAGAGCACTGGCTTGCAAGTGGGAGAGGGTAATAATAAAGATAGACATGGGGACGAGGAGAGTGGTGGCCTGCAAGGGGGAGATGGCAATAAAGATGGACATGGGGGTCGAGAGAGCAATTGCGTGCCATCTATATCGGTAATAGATCCAACACACTTCCATGCTTCTGTTCTTATTTCTTTATGAATCTTTTAATGTGCCTTAAATTATGCTTCACGTGAATGATGTTTCCATTGCAACCAAATCTAGTGGATGAAAAAATGATAAAGTTCAAGGGCATCACTTTTAAGGTTGGTCATCACGTTGATCTTTGGAGGTAGCACAAATGGGTTTCCAAAGGCATTGTACATGTTGTTGAACCAAACACTCATACCCACTGCTTTAAGCACCCAAAAAATTGTGTGAGAGTCAACATTGTTGAGGCCATTGTTGGTGAATGCTTAGTGCCTTTTCCATGTCTTGGCACAGAGACCATCAAAGAGTGTGTGGGCAGCTTCGTGGTATGGAAGCTCTTTGAGATGAAGCATTCTATTCTAGAGGTACACATAAACGATATGTTGTTGTCTATATATCATACTACCTATATTGTTTCCATGCATACGTTAATTGTGATTAATTGTTTGCTATAGGGTGAAGGTGTTAAACCTGCCAAGGACAAAGCACAACCTATGCATAAATCTATTGTTTTACGCTCATCATCTGTAAGGGTTCGTGGAATTGGAATCACCCCTCTTGAAATACACAAGGACCCTAAGAAATGTGCCATATATTGTGCATGCATAAACTTGATTGCAAAGAATAGGCAGCGTAGGAATTGATGAGATAGGCTTGGAATACTGATTCTGCATAGTGGGTTTCATTATTTCATTATTGAACAATTGTGGTGTAGAGATATACCATTTTCATATGTTTCAACACTATTTTGTTATACATTTGATATGAGACTTTTCATGGGCCTCTCTAATTATTTGATTATTGAACAATTATGTTGAACAAATATACTATTTTCATGTCATTGGAACACATAATTGTTATCCATTTCATATCAGACTTTTCATAGCCCTTTAATTGTTTCGTTACGATCAAGAATGTAATGAAGTCCACTTTCAATTTTTAGAAGTATTTTGTTGACTGTATATGGCATATTTCCTTTTTCCATGTGATTGGAACAAATAAAATGCTAGCAGTGTTTGCAGTCTTGGAAAACACACTGTCCCCTGTTAGTTATTTTGTTATGATAAGTATTTCTTTCGTTACAACCAATAATGCAATGAAGTCCACTTTGAATTTGTAGAGCAAGTCTTTGCTAGAGTGGAGATGGAATATTTCCCTTTTCCATGTGATCAGAACAAATAAAATGTAGTTTTGGAAAACACACTGTCCCCTATTAGTTATTTCCTTATGATAAGTAATTATTTATGATGCTCCATAAATGCATTTAAGTCCACTTACATATTTCATGAATTTTTATTTTTATTTTATACGCTCCAAAAATGTAATCAAATCCACTTTCAAATTTGATAACTAGTTGGTTGAGTAAAAATGGCATTTCCTTTTTCCATGTGATGGGAACAAATAAAATGCTTGCATTCCTTCCAATGTTGGAAAACGCACTGTCCTATGTCAATTGTAACTTCGTTATGAAAACTTACTTATGTATGTCATCTTACTTACAAATGTAAGCACATTTCAATATCTTGGATCATGTAATTATTGAACAATTAAGGTGTGGAATTACATTACCTTTGATCATGTAATTATTGAACAATTATGGTGTGGAATTATATTATCTCTGATCCTGTATTTTTTTATCAATTATCATGTGGAATTACGGTACTTTGGTATGTTTGAAGACTACGGTCTTTTGCCAAGTGTGCCATTGTGCGATTGTTAAGTTGTATTGTTAATCTTTCCATCAAGGCTCCAATCCATTTGGGGTTTACTTTTTGACAATTTATATTGTGGATGAGGTCCCTTGTTTGTGACCTCATCGGTTCATAGCTCTGGGTCAAAAGTGTTTACTACTCTTAATTAAATAAAATATAAGACTATGTTCTTGTAGATTTAATGACACTTTTTGTTGCCATGTAAAATTTCATTACAGACTGTCAAATGCCATCAAATAATGGAAGGCAATGCCACCTCAAGTCTTATTATTTATGTCAAACTTACTTACAAATGTAAGCACATGCAACTACCACTTTCTGTTATGCACACTGCAAGAAAAGAATGTATTGAAGTTGAGTTTCATAATTTTTAACAACCCTTACTTTCAGCAAATATTCCATTTCAATATATGTTCATACGTTTCCAACATAAAATGCACATAACAATTGCATGATGGAAAACACACTAGGTTGTGACTCCCTTCTAAATTCTTGTTGAATGACTGCTTTCTTTTATGCAGACTTTAACAAAACAATGTTTTGAAGTTCACCCTCTTTTTTTATGACAACCCTTACTTTCACCAAACATTCCATTTCAATATCTGTTCATATGTTTGGAACACAAAATGCACATATCAATTGCATGATGGAAAACACAGTCCAGGTTGTGACTCACTTCTTATTTGATGCAGAATGTAACAAAAGAATGGTTTGAAGTTCACCTTCTTGTTTGTTGGCAACCCTTACTTTCAACAAAACAATCTTCTTCAATATTTGCTCATATGTTTCCAACACATTATTTACATAACAGTTGCATCATGAAAAACACAGTGGGTTGTGGCTTACTTCTTATTTTATGTAGGCTGTAAGAAATGAATGTTTTTAAGTTCACCTTCTTGTTTGGTCACAACCCTTACTTTGAGCAAAACCCTCTTCTTCAATATATGCTGAATATGTTTCCAACACAAAATTTACATAACAGTTGCATCATGGAAAACATAGTGGGTTGGCGAAAACCGCTCGCATTTTTTTCTTGGTGTAACAAAGAATGTGAAGCTCACTTTCTTGTTTAATGGCCTTGCCACTTTCAGCAAAACATTCTTGTTCACCTATCTATTCATATGTTTGAACACAAATTTTTACATAATTATTTGCGGGGATGGAAAACACACAGGGTTGTCCCACACTTTTCAAATCTTGTTCAAAGACAATAGTTAGTGTTATGCACACCATAAGAAGACAATGTATTGAAGTTCACCTTCATATTTTATAACTGCCCTTGCTTGCACCAAAAGTTCCACACAAAAAAAAAGGTTGCAGGATGGAAAACACACAGGGTTGTCCCTCACTTTCAAATCTTGTTGAAAGACAACAGTTACTATTCCTTACACCATAAAAGAACATATGTATTGAAGTTCACCTTCATATTCTATAACTTCCCTTGCAGCAAACATTCCACACCAAAAAAATATTTTGCAAGATGGAAAACACAAAGGGCTTCCCAATTCTTCTTGAAAGACAACACTTTATATTATGCAGACTGTAACAACATGTTGTATTGAAGTTCAGCTTCATATTTTATAACAAC
The DNA here is from genome assembly GCA_007258455.2 of Sequoia sempervirens. Classification (NCBI taxonomy): domain Eukaryota; kingdom Viridiplantae; phylum Streptophyta; class Pinopsida; order Cupressales; family Cupressaceae; genus Sequoia; species Sequoia sempervirens. The sequence goes on along the minus strand of VDFB02358134.1, from coordinate 187,638,544 downwards.
CCTTACTTGCAGCAAAAATTCCCTTTCAATATCGTTATACATTTGGAAGTCAAGATGCACAAAAAAAAGTTGTAGGATGGAAAACACACAGGGTTTTCCCACAATTTTTATATCTTGTTCAAAGACAATAGTTAGTGTTATGCACACTGTAAGAAGACAATGTATTGAAGTTCACGTTCATATTTTATAACTTCCCTTGCTTGTGGGAAATGTTTGATGACAATGCAGGGGTCAAACAACTCAACTCACTATGCTATTGCAAACAACTCAAATGACTAAACTGGAAAACTCCACCTTTTAGGCAACTTTCCTTCAGAAAACCCTTGTTTGAAAATACCCAAACTGAAAACCTGGCCCAAAAACCTCTGGTAGATTCCTCAAAACACTTTAACCAACAACAAATGACTGACAGAAAGTAATCCCCAACTTAAACATCTTGATATGTGAACTTTCAAAATAGACTGTCCTTAACCGGCCTAATTAGGCTTCCTTTAATCATTCAATTTGACAAAAAACAACAAAAGACTCTCTTACACTCTTAACTTAGTTCCATGGCATGTAAAATACTCTGTTTGAATGACTCTTCAATGTCTTTTTAGCCTTTCAAGGAAGGAAATTCCAAACACTCCAAATATTGTTCAATCTATGCCTTTTCACAACTCTATCCTGACAAGACAGTCAATAAATGGTCTCCAAATACTCATAAATTCACCAATCCCTATCTTGGAATGGATTCACCTATGCCCAAAAACCTTTGCAAAACAAAATTACACAAGGACTCATATTCCACAAACAAAACTCATCAACTCACCAATGTACAGAGTCATTTATAGATTTTACGCATTTTCCAAACCTTAGGCTTGATTTTTTCACTATTGCATTAAAGACATCACTTTCTATTATGTAGAGTATAACAAAATAGTGTATTTAAGTTCAACTTCATATTTTATTACAACCCTTACTTGCACCAAACATCCCATTTCAATTTCCTTATACGTTTGGAACATAATATGCAAAAAAAAAATTGCAAAATGGAAAAAATGCAAGGTTGTCCCTCACCTCTGAAATCTTGTTCTAAGAGAATAGTTTCTATTATGTATACTGTAACAAAATAGTGTATTAAAGTTCACCTTCATATTTTCTAACAACCCATTACTTGCAGCAAACATTCCATTTCAATATCCTTATACATTTGGAAGAGAAGATTTCCCGAGAAAAGTTGCATAATGGAAAACACAGAGCATTGTCCCTCACTTCTCAATTCTTCTTGAAAGATAATAATGTCTGTTATGTAGACTATAACAAAACAGTGTTTTCAAGTTCACCTTCAAATTTTATAAGAACAATGCACATCACACAGTGAAATGTAAAAACAACTTGAGTCAATATTATATAATATGAAGAAAATTACAATCGACATTTAATACTGCTAACACCAAGAACTATGTCAACCATTTATGAATAGGTATAATCTATGCATTATCAACATCCAAAAGCATTTGTCGCACTCTGATTGTCAAGGTGGAATTGACAGCATACAATGTTGGCACCCAGTAATTCTCATGTAGCAGCCTGAAGGAGGGCCTGACACGGTGGATCTCAAACCTGACAACATGGTTGAATTTGAACACGACCAGCAATCATTCCTCCATAGGACCTATGTGATTACTAATTAGAGATTCCCCCTTGAGGAATCTCATAAACCTCATGCTCAGCCGATCCATAAGATTGTGCTTGTGTATGATAATTGTTGGTCGAATGCACACCTTCTAGATGCATCCACCTAGGGAAAGGTCTCAAATTTCTTGGTAAAGAGACATTGGCCAATCACATAAATTGACAATCTCTATTTGTAGATTGTAATATTGAACATCCATTCCCATATGTTCCCATACACCAAAGATGTTTTTGAAGAAGTGAGCATAATTATCATAGTGCAAATATGTGCGGTTTGGCCCTTTTCTATTAATTCTCCTTAACATCTTTTTCCGCAACCTATATGAGAGGCTTAATTCCTCAATTCGAGCAAGAATATTGCATGGCAGATATAGGTGGTAGTTTTTCAACCAACTAGCCACCCATGCTCGAGAACTATGGGACATCTTGTATAGAACTGCAGTAGCAGGTACTAAATTTCTTGAAATGAAAGACAAAACAACTTTTTCAGAAGGTACACCTACATTCTCTAATTAGAAAGAAATTATCAATGCAATGGAAATAGTGAAAATTAAGCAAGGAAAGTGGAAGATATAGATAATGTTAGCACGAAAGAGATTGTACCTATTTTTTGGAACTAAACGAGGCGGCATGTGCAGTATCTCCAATGGGCATATGGTAACGCATGAGTCGAACAACAGGAAGAACAATGCCTTAAAGGAAAGAGAACAAAAATTTCAGCATATACAACAACATTATCTAATTAGAAACACACGAAAAAAGTTGCTAGAAAAAATTGAAAGCGAAAGAAAAAATTTCATAACAAACTAATTGTGTACAGACAATGTCTTTTCCAACATGGAAAATAATGTGAGCATTCTATTTGTTGCAATCAGATGAGTTGAATTAATGAATTGTAGAAAATATATTTTTGTAGTTTATATTCATATCGTTGATTATATTCATTGCACTTATGTATCTTTCTAACTCAAAGCATTGTTTCCCATTCCATAACTAAAAGGAAGATGTTAATACATGACAACCCTTACTTTCACCAAACATTCCATTTCACTATCTGTTCATATGTTTTCCTTGAGAGAAATGCATGCCAATAACACCCATGGCTTGCCAACCCTAGGGGAAGTTGCAATTTTACTACACAAATGAACGAAATTTTTTTTTTTGAAAGAACAATTAATAAGCAAGTTCACTAACCAATTGCCAACAACCCCTAAGGTTACAAGACTGAGTTACATAAACCCAAACAAGAACATGAAATAACCACAACACTTGATTTACTTAACAATTAAGTTCACATACATTCCATATATAATAATTTGCATCAAAGAATAAGAGATACCACTTGGTTTCAATAACAATTAAATTTTACAATAAGATTACAACGCTCATTCCTCAAATGAGATAAATCCAATAATCACAATTACATATTAAAAATTCCACCTCGATCACAATGAGGGGCAAGAAAATATAATAACCAACTGAAAGGATAAAGCATGACATGAAACTGGATCCCATGAGCTCTCTAACTGGAAATCTCATCCACACGAACAAGAAGAAAACCAACGGATAAAGGTGCACATTCCACCCAACCGTGTGATACCCAAAGGCTCAACCCCCGTGCTAGGAGATAGTAACCAGGAATCCAACGCAAGACCATCTACCACTAGACACAGGCTAAAGCATAAACTAAACTAAAACAACTATAACCACAATATTACTTAACACAAAGTTACAGTGCTTCCAGAGAACAATGATCTTTTATGCAGTACAACAACTGACTTGGTTGACATAGCGAGTGTCACACGACAATTGTTATGAGTTACCCTGGCTCAACTGTCTAAGGCAACAGAACCCATATCTTGGGCTATCCAGGCACAACTCTACCAGCCATCGGACCCTCATACCAACTGCGCTTCTCGTCTCATCTCAAACCTTAAAAGCGAATGAGCTATGAGAGAGGCATTAATTATCTTAATTAGTCTGAGAGCTTTTCATTAATTTTTTTTTTTAAAAGTTATCACTTAAACTCTAAGTGAGTTACCCTGGCACCCCTCTGTGTGCCGGAACCCCACATAGAGCCACTCTCCTATCGACAACACACACGGTACAAAGACCACAACCAATGGGTAATTGGATAAGACGACCCCTCCAAACCAAGGAGGCAACAAATAAAGGAAACTCACTCCAAACACATGAGGAAACAAAAGTACAAAACCCTCTCCAAACACTGGAGGCTACAAAGGTCAAAACCCTCTCCAACCATTGGAGGAAACACAGGTCAAACCCTCTCCAAGCACTGGAGGAAACGAAGATACAAAATCACTCCTTCCCAAGGAGGCACAACCACATAACCCTCTCCCAAACCCAAGGAGGCACAAATCCCCGTTCGTGGAAACCAAGTACAACATAATAATACAACTCTACACGTTTCCCAAGGTGATTCACAAATCGGACCAATACATGAAACATCCCCACCTAGAGGACTCTTTTGGAAGACTTATTAGACAGTTAACCCCATTTGCCCCAACATTGAGAAAGAAGGCAACATCATTTACAAAGCATTTCAGGCAACTCAACAAGCTAACGTTAGGGTTTCCTAAACTCGAGCCAAGCACTAATATAGAACATGAAATTAATTAAATAACTTGCATTATACGTTCATACTCAAAGTATATCAACTCACATTAGCAATGTTAAAGAATTTAACTCTAGCCATTTAATTCTATTTTCCTCCATTATACATAATATTCAAAATGCAAATTTAAATAAAGCCATATGATTATAAAAATCAATCTTTAAAGTAAATCATTTTAAAATTCCTATTAAAATATTTACACCTCATTTACATATGTGCCTCTAAAATATCATTTTAAATTCCAAGATCTCCTCATTATTCATATTTGTCAGAAAAACAAATTCTTAAATAAAACACTTATATTTTCCAACTATGGTAGTGAAATAAACCTTTAATAAATATATTACAACTCACAATAACCCATATTATTTAAATTATATAAATAATATATATATATATATATATTCTAAAAGTAAAAACAAGATATTCATTTAAAACTCAAATTATATAATATTGAATATTATATTATATAAATAATATTAAATATTATATAGACATATAATATTATATTACATATATAATATTATATATATGACATATATTATATAAAATATAATATAATAAGAAATAAAAATATAAAAAAAATAAAACAAAAAAATTCCATAGGGCGAACCCTAACTAGGCATGCAGGCCCTGCCTCCCCATGGGCGGCGGTGCCTATGTGCTTCGCACACAGTCCGCCCCCCATGGGGGCGGCCTGTGTGCTCAGTACACAGTGCCCGCCTCCCACGGGCAACAGCTTGTGTGCACTGCACACAGTCCGCCTCCCTGCGGGCGATGGCCCGTGTGCCCTGCACATGGCTCGCCTCCCGACGGGCGGCGGTGGTGGTGGGGGTTGGCTTCCCCACCCCACAAAACAATTTAATAACATAATTTTTTTTATAAAAAAATTCAAAAAATAAAAACATAATCCCCTATGTATTTCCAGAATACAAAATATTCATAATAGGGACATAATAAATATATATTTTTAAAAGATGAACTCCATGGCTTTACAAGCCAAAATATATATATATATTTATAAAAACTACAATCCATTTCCCAACTTGAATTGGGAAAATCATCAAGAGAAAATGGAAACACAACAACATGGTTTAAAATTCCAGTTTGAAATGTCAATTCTTTTGGTTTCATTCTATTTCTCATTGTTTGATACTAGTTTGGTTTTCATTTCCAAATTTCAACAAGTTTGCAAGCTTTCACAACAATTTCTCATGGGATTCATTGGATTTAAACAACATTTCAAAGATTTCCAAATAGCATAATGAGGATTTAATCTATTTTCAAAATGAAACAAAGCAAGAACAAAGAGGAACTTGATTTTTCCTCCAAAGCTTGAAGCCTTCAACAATGGTGTTTTCAACTCCTTCTTTGAATTTAGCTCAAGCAAGGGTCTCCAACTCTTCACCAATCCAAGCAAAGCCACAACCAAGAAATCTTTTCCCCAAATTGAAAGTTAAAAATTATATGAATTTCCATTTGCTAAAATAGAGATTTTTCCCAAATTGGTCAAACCCCTAAAATATCCCCACCCACTAAATTTATTGCAAAATTTGGAGGATATTTCCAATTTTCAAATTTAAACAAATTTCTAATTTTTTAATTGAAACCTCATGCATTTTTCAAAATTCTTTAAAACAAAAGAATACAAACTTGCAAAGAAATTGCTTTATCAATAATTTTCAAAAGTGAAATTAAAACACATTCTCCTTTTTATTTATTTATTTTAATTTATCTCCAACTATCCAAATATGATTTATATTTATATTTTGATTAAATCTTAATATCCAATAATTGCCAAAACAACTATCACATTTAATAAAACACCATTAATATAATTACCAATAAACTCAATCTAATTTATTAATTAAATCAAATCAATCAATAAAATAAATAACGTTTCAACATTGCAAATAAATACATATAAACATCAATTTAACTACGCAAGCCACTTGATAACCCTTATAATTTGGAATTAAATAAATACTCAAGATGCAAAGGACCGAATTAAAACAACCAACCCAACAACAACTCGACGACACGCTATGACTAGGGTGACGACTTGGCACGGAAAACCTAGCTACTATCTCCCAATGAATTTCCATTGGTCAATGGACACGCTCAAACCTGTGAACCAGGTGGAGTCGATGTCATGTACCTGTCGACCTGCAACAAAGAGTACATCGAACATGCATATATATAATATGATCAAACACACCGTGTAGAGAAAATCTCAAAATCATAGGGCACTCACAAGCGAGTGATACAATCCCGTCCCCTTCACCTATACAATCTCACTAACTGACGCATCTAACATCAATGATATGATCACAAGCATAAAACATCTTTAAATCAAATATCTTTTAAGTTCATCCAAAACATGCCTTAAAGATAACATCAAAATAAAATAACATCACATTAAGATATAACATTCACATCACTTAATAAATAGCTGTCAAAAGCAACC
>VDFB02358134.1:187508697-187631665 GCA_007258455.2 Sequoia sempervirens | reverse complement strand
TTTTCTTACAGGGGAATAATTAATTATTTTTGACGTGCTCTTGAACAGAGGAATGCAGTATAAGTCTGTGTCAGAAAAAAATGAGAAAGTTTGCATTTCCTATGGCCAACTTGAAGAATTTAATCTTTGTTTTCTAGGAGGAAGTGCTTGTATCACTGGAGGGCCAAGCAAAGGAATAGTGATAAGGAAGTCAAATGATGACTGTCAGTAGGCATGACAGTCACTCAAAGCTGTGACAGAGGGTCAGATATAAATGGTAATAGATGTAGCTCCATGACAGTCATGTATATTGTAGGATGTTAGTTCCATGAGACCATAAGTGCACTCTCATGTTCATAAGGGACAGTCATACAGTGATATAAAGGGCAAGCATACAGTGCTTTTCGAAAAGAATTGGATGAGACAATTGGTACAGATAGAAGAACGGAAGAATCTAACATTGACGAACTGCCTTATCTCCATGCAGTGGTGAAAGAAGTGTTTCGATTGCACCCAACTATTCCATTGCTACTGCCCCACAAAGCTGAGAGCTCTTGTGAAGTAGGGGGATTCTTTTATTCCCAAAGACACCCAGGCTATAATGAATGTGTGAGCTATTGGACGGGACTTGCAATCTGGAAGGAGCCCTTAAAATTTATGCTAGAGATATTTTTGGAAGGTGAGAACTGCAATATAGATTACAAAAGGTCAAAACTTTAAGCTTAGCCATAGTGCAGCATAAGCATACTCGAATTGTTTCTCTCTTAAAATGCAAACGAATTTTTAGTCAGCTGGGGAAGGGAGTTATACCTTTTTCATTATTTTCATCGAAGGGAGCTTTCAGCGATAATGTGAAGGACAAGATGCGCTCTTTTCTACAATTCTGGAAGATCACGGATCCCCTTACATGGCCAATTTTTATCCCCATTCTGTGTACCTCACATTTCACCATGTCATTTTTCTACTCCTTGCAACTCTTGAACTCCTCCAAATCTGTAGTCTCTCGTGAGATGGATATGCAGAGGATGATTGATAGAAAATGGGGTTTTGCAGAGCTTAAGTAGGAGAAGAAATGTACACTATGCTTTGAAGCTGAAATCTTGGAATAGATTTGATCATTATTGCTAAATATTACTAACTAAAGCATTTACAACACACATTAATGGGTAGATTTGATACGATTTGATAGAAGATTTCATATTAAATGCCAATTCTTTTACTCATCGCATACCTACATGTCGTGGCTTCGATCTTTTACATTTAGATAAGAACTTGATTCGTCATCGAGATAAATCAACGAATTCAACATTTTTCCTCCAAAGAAAACCCTAAACATGCTTTTGCACGTGACCAATGTTTGAGACGTAATTGTATGCACATGTAGAAATCTCATATGTTAACATGAACACACAACAAATCTACTCTATGTGCATTCAAGATGAGATCCGCATTCTTTCAATATAAATTAGTAAAAAATTAAAAAAATGAGATCTTGTGTACGTATTTGTCTGAGGCACAATAAAACTTTATGGTATGTTGCAATTTTGAACCATTCAGAAAAAGAAAGGACGGTGCAACAAAAATATTATTATTTAACCATGCATGTCAAATCAGGAGAAAGCTAACTCCTGGACAAAAAGCACCTATGTATATAACATATATCATACCCCCATACCCCATGGCCCGTGGTGGACAAAAGACCCGTGATGGAAAAGGTGGTCAGACGGAAAATAGCGAGGCGGAAATACTTGATGGTCAGACATTAACGTGGCGTCTCCTGTCCTATCACCGGGAAAACGTGTCAGTGCCGACGGGTTTTCAAAATTACTATTCAACATGGACAAAAAGCCAAAAACATGGCATTCAAAACCATTATTTGCAAATATCAAAAAGCCCAGACTAGGTCCCATTTTCTCCATTTTTGGATAGCGACATTTTGGTGGATAGCAACAGGAAGAGTTGCAGGTGTTCGGAGCTCCCTAAGGTATGTATATCCGCTCTATATATGTGCCATTTTGTCATTCTTCCATGAACACTGATGAAATGAATGGTTATTCATTGCAGGGTTTTCATTTTGTGATTTTCTGTTGAGGGTTTTTTAATTTCGTTTCCTCCCGTCTGTTGGTTTTGAAAATTTGCGGTTGTCGAATGAAATAGATGACAACCCATTGTGGAAATATGAGTGAAATAACTGAATTAGGTTTATAGAAACCACAAACCATGCGAAATATATTATGAGGTTGGAAAACACAACGTGGGTGCCGAATGGAATGGTATCTTGTGAAAATCACATAAAGCCCAGAACGTCACCATTGTTCACATTCTTATTTTGAATGTTCCAAGGATTTCGTTGGGAAAAGGGATATTTATTTGAAATGCAGGTCTGATAATGTTTTTCTTGTGTTGAGGGTTTTTAAATTTTTGTTTCGTTTCCTCCCCGTATGTTGGTTTTCGAATTTTGCCATGTCGAATGAAATAAGCGACAACTCATTGTGGAAATATGAGTGAAATTACTTAGTAACGTTTATAGAAAGCAGAATCCATGGGTTCTACAATGAAATGCTATATTTTGAAAACCACATAAAACCCAGAACGTCGCCATTGTTCACATTGTTATTCAAAATGGAGAAAAAAGCGCAAAACGTGGCGTTCGAAATCATAATTTGCAAATAGCAAAAAGCCCACAGGACATCCCTTTTTTGCCGCCATTTTATACACCGTCGTTTTGGAAAACACATTGTCTCCTAAAACTCGGACTATTGTAAAACCCTTTAGAAGTAACAACCCAATTGGTTACTCACCCCTGACCTCAATTTGGTATGTTTTGTGATTGTGTGGAGATCCTTTTGTGATTTAGATAGTGGGAATGTAATGAAATTGGAAAACAACAAGTATTATGAAACCTACAAGGCACAGTGTTATAGATTGTTTGTAGTGTTGGAAAACGCACTGTCCTATGTTTTCCATAGTTCACATTGTTATTCAGAATGGAGAAAAAAGTACAAAATGTGGCATTCAAAATCATAATTTGAAGGAGAAAAGTGAGCAAATTGACGTTATAAGCTGAAGTTTGGAGTGCACATGGAGGAGTTGGAGGAGAATACCGACCAAGTCGAGGTGAGGGGTAATTTGGTTGCAGGCAGAGGGTTTTACAAGATCTTTTAATTTGTAATTTGGGAAATACAATGTGGAGTATTTCAGTTACTTGAATGTCCTTGTTTAAATGTATGAATTTCTTCAAAATCACACATTCCATTGTTGTGTTTAAATTTCAGTCCATTGAAAAAAAAGTGCACAACCCTTTAGAAGTAGCAACCCCTGACCTAAAACTCAGACTATTGTAAAACCCTTTAGAAGTAACAACCCAATTGGCTAATCACCCCTGAACTCAATTTGATATGTTTTGTGATTGTGTGGAGAACCTTTTGTGATTTAGATAGTAGGAATGTAATGAAATTGGAAAACAACACATATTAGTAAACCTGCAAGGCACCATGTTATAGATTGTTTGCAGTGTTGGAAAACACATTGTCCTATGTCAGTTAACTATTACCTACCTTTCCTGAACATTTGGTCCTGTCTGCCAGTATAGTCCAAGTGTCATTTCACTTTGTTCATCTGATTGGAACAAAACGCACTGACGGAAAAGAAGGCTAGATGAACAAATTGCACTGATGGAAAGACTTGATGGTCGGGTGTTAACTTCGACCTGCCATAACCTATCCCATCATCGAGAAAACATGTCAGCACTGGCGGCCTTTTGAAAATTATATTTTGGAATGGACAAAAACCTAAAAAAGTGTGGCATTCCAAACCATTATTTGCAAATAGCAAAACAAGGTGCCAAGAATGTAATAAAATTGGAAAACAATAGGTATTATGATACCTGCAAGGGATAGTGTTGTTATAGATTGTTTGTCGTGTTGGAAAACACACTGTCCCATTTTAGTTAGTTCGTTATGAAGAGTTTTATTTCGTTACTCCAAGAATGTAATGCAGTCCACTTTCAAATTTTTGAACAACTCTTTGATACAATCCAAATGTCATTTCGGTTTATTTATTTGATTGGAACAAATAAAATGCTCACATTATTTGTAGTGTTAGAAAACACACTATCTCTTCTCACTTACACAGGGTTTTAGAATAGTATATACATTGATTGTTTCTTAACACCTAGGGTTTTCCAACATGCATTCTTACTAAACAGAAACAATGTCTTCAAGAGCTTTTGTAATATAGACAGTTTGAATGTATTGAAAATCCCTTTCAAAATTTATCAGGACTTTTAATTTGGGCCAAAATTGCATTGAAATTTCACATGACTGAAAAAAAAAGTGCACAAAATAATTGCAATTTGGAAAACACAATGTTAGGTTTGAGTTATTTCAGTGTTGTATTTTATCAAATAGCACACATCTCTCATTTAAGGGGGACTTTATTAACCCTCAACACATAGTGTGATTCATAGTACGCACTTCATTCTATTTTGCAACAATTCATGTTGGAAAATCTTAGGTGTTAAGAAACAAGCAACCCAAATAGTGTTGTAAAACCCTCTGCAACACTATTGGATAGTACCGTCACCTCAATTTGGTCAGTTTTCTCCTCCAACTTGTCCACATGCACTCAAACCTTCAGCTTTCAACGTGCAGACTGGAAACAAATAGTATTTTCACCTTTCTTTCTCCAAACAGAAAAGGCCCAATACTTGCAACCATCGTCAAGAAAACATGTCAGCGTTGGCGGGTTTTCAAAATAATTTTTTGACATGGACAAAAAGCCAAAAATGTGGCATTTGAAACCATTATTTGCAAATATCAAAAAGCCCCTGAGACAAGGTCCCATTTTCTCCATTTTTGGATAGCGATGTTTTGTTGGACAGCAACGGGAAGAGTTGCAGGTGTTCGGAGCTCCCTAAGTATGTATATCCGCTCTGTGTATGTGCCATTTTGCCATTCTTCCATGAACACTGAAGAAACAAATGACTATTCATTGCTAGAAAACAATATTTACACCTTTCTTTCTTGAAACAGAAAAGGCCAATACCAAGAAACAAATAGTATTTTCACCTTTCTTTCTCGAAAAAAAAAGGCCCATGTCATTCCCTTCCACTTTTCCCATTCCATACAAAAGAAACTTCATGAAAAAGCTAAGGTGCTCACCTTTTTCATCCAACACTAAGGTGAAAAGCGGCTTGATGGTGCCAATAACTCGTACTACCACTTCGGTAGTTGGTCCCTTGATTTAGTTTTGTCACTTTGATCCTCCGTCTGGGGGGCCCTGCATGATGTTTTGTCATGTTATGTATGTTTCCATGTATGTTGTTTATGTATGTTTTCATATGTTTTGAAAGTACACTTGAAGTGTTTTGTCTCTGAGTTACAACTCCTATACTCCAAGAATGCTGTGAGAGATTCGATTCTGCAAATTTTTAACTCTTTTACTCTGATCAAATATCCATTTTCTTTCTTCTCTGATTGGAACAAATAATTGCTTGCATTGTTGCGAGTTGGAAAACTTTGTCATCTCCTCTCAATTGGAGGGTTTACAACACTATATGATTGCTTGTTTTCTACAACACCTTATATCCATGGAATGGTGTGTTTCCAATCTGTAACTAATGTAGGCACCTATTTGGTTGAATCAGATGAGGAAGATGAAAATTCCATTTTGATGCCATGTTACATACATATGTGCTTTTTGTTTACGAGTTAGCTTTCTCCTTGTTGGAACAAATAAATTGCTTGCATTATTTGCACAGTTGGAAAACGTGCACTGTCTCCTCTTAGTTGTAGAGGGTTTTACAACACTATTTATGGAGACAGTGTGTTTTCCAACTCTCCAAATAATGTGACCATTTATTTGGTCGAATCAGATGAGGAAAGTGAAATACCATTTTGATGTCATGTTACATACATAGGTGCTTTTTTGTCTAAAGTCAAAAAGCTAGATAAAATCCACCTAACATTGTCATTTTCCACATTTTTCATTTCTCGAGTTTGGTGGGTGGGAGGGATGCTTCGGTGAGGAAAATGGAGTTGCAGTGGTTGGGCGGCTGAGAAACCCCTCAAATGCATTCCTCATTGCGGCGCATAGGCATTTTTCACATTTTTCTCTTGCAGTTTGCTAGCTGGGGAGGGACTTGCGGTCAAGGATGGAGACAGTGTGTTTTCCAACACTGCAAATAACGTGAGCATGTATTTGGTCGAATCAGACGAGGAAAGTGAAATGCCATTTTGATCTCATGTTACATACATAAGTGATTTTTGTCTAAAGTGATAAAGCTAGACAAAACGGACCTAACATGTCATTTTCCATAGTTTTGATTTTCCAATATGGTGGGTGGGGAGAGATGTGTGGGCAAGGAAAATGGAGTTGCAAGCAGACGAACCACTACAAACCCCTCAAATGCATTCGTCACCGCGGCGCATTGCCATTTTCCACATTTTTATTTTGCAGTTTGTTGGCTACGGAGGGACGCACGGCCAAGGATGAAGACAGTTTGTTTTCCAACACAACAAGCGATGTGAGCATTTATTTGGTCAAATCAGATGAGGAAGGTGAAATTCCATTTTCATGTCATGTTTCATACATAGGTGCTTTTTTTTTATGAGTTAACTTTCTCCTGATTGGAACAAATAAATTGCTCTCATTATTTGCACAGTTGGAAAACACACTGTCTCATCTCAGTTGTAGAGGGTTTTACAACACTATATGGGTTGCTTGTTTCTTAACACCTTATATGGAGACATTATGCTTTCCGAATGTGCAGATAATGTGAGCATTTATTTGGTTGAATCAGATGAGGAAAATGAAATGCCATTTTGATCTCATGTTACATAAATAGGTGTTTTTTGTTTATGAGTTAGCTTTCTCCTGATTGGAACAAATGAATTACTCGCATTATTTGCACAGTTGGAAAACACATTGTCTCCTCTCAGTTGCAGAGGGTTTTACAACACTATAAGGGTTGCTTGTTTCTAAACACCTTATATGGAGACAATGTGTTTTCTAACTGTGCAAATAATGTGAGCATTTATTTGGTTGAATCAGATGAGGAAAATGAAATGCCATTTTGATCTCATGTTACATACATAGGTGTTTTTTGTTTATGATTTAGCTTTCTCCTTATTGGAACAAATGAATTGCTCGCATTATTTGCACATTTGGAAAACACACTGTTTCCTCTTTATTGTAGAGGGTTTTACAACACTATATGGGTTGCTTGTTTCTTAACACCTTATATGGAGACAATGTGTTTTCCAACTGTGCAGATAATGTGAGCATTTATTTGGTCGAATCAGATGAGGAAAATGAAATGCCAATTTGATCTCATATTACATACATAGGTGCTTTTTGTTTATGAGTTAGCTTTCTCCTGATTGGAACAAATGAATTGCTCGCATTATTTGCACAGTTGGAAAACACACTGTCTCCTCTGAGTTGCAAAGGGTTTTACAACACTATAAGGGCTGCTTGTTTCTGAACACCTTATATGGAGACAATGTGTTTTCCAACACTGCAAATAATGTGAGCATTTATTTCGTCGAATCATATGAGGAAAATGAAATGCCACTTTGGCCTCATGTTACATACATAGGTTCTTTTTGTGTACAAGTTAGCTTTCTCCTCATTGGAACAAATGAATTGCTCCAGCAGAATGAATGTTCATTGCTTCACAGTTCCAACAAAATGGCAAAATGGTAGATATGGTTGTTGATATATATACTAGTGTTAGCAATAGGTTAAATTGGAAATTAAATTCCCAATATACAGTTTAATATGTTTGTTTATTGTCTGTGCAAGCTGGCATTTTGCACTTAGCAGAACATATAAATTGTATATTGGTGAAATTTGGAATTAAAAAAATTATTTCTAGCACCAAATGTCTAAATAATCTGCCAATTTAATCTATCGCTAAAACTTTTCTTTTTTTCCAGGTGGTTGATATAGGCGAGGAAAGAAAATTGAACAAAACAAGGGCAGGTGGATTGAGAAGGATGCTTCAGGAGATGTGAACCTTCTGCAGTAAATCCAGGTGATTTTGGCTGCCATAGCTTGAATCGCAAGTGTAGTGGACAGTTAAATTTCCAAAATTTATTATGCATTTAGAAGTTCTGATTTGTTTGAAATTTTGAAATGTTGGGGTTTTCAATCAGCTATCATTTTCATGTGATTCTTAAGTGTTTTGCACTAATTTGAAATCTTTCACCAACAGAGTTTATATGTCGACATGTATGTATGTGAAATTACTTACAAACAACATTCAAAGTGAAGAACCCAGTTCAAGGGAAATGCATGTACAGATTTTGAGTTTGGACTATATTGGTGGTTACCTGAAATTGTATTAGTATCTAGACAAGGTGTAACAACAATTTATTCACTTGAACTGTGTTCTTCACTTTGCAATGTGAGCAACAACAGAGGCTTTTGTGAGTATTTCCTATTTTATGAAATGGTGAAAATACGTCCTCTTGAGAGTCCATCCTATGATCCTGTCCTAATTTAAATCTCTTTTTTGTCTCTCGAGTTGAATATTTCTCCATATTTAAAAGTTATATTTAATGTTAGTTTTCCATCATCTATCATTTTTTTGTTGTTCTTAAGTGTTTTCGTAATAGTTATTTTTACAATTCTCCTATTTGTCTAGAATATTTAGTAAGTTATAAATGGTTCATTTTTAACATCATCTAATGGCAATTTTGTAGAATGCTATTTCTATATCCTATTTCTGTTCTTTTTCAGTATGTTTTGATCTGACCACAACACCACAAAAGATGTGCAGATATAATAAGTCATTACTTGAAATAGTTGTATGCACTGTATTAAATAGAACTCATAAAGCTAATGGGTAGCAATAACTTGTGCAAAATGGGTATAACGCCATAGACTGAATTGAAAATTCAGCCTACATTACTTGGCACTAAATATTATAGAAAAATAGACAAATTGTAAAAGAGCTATTAGAATAACATACATGGAAAGAAAAAGTGACAAAACCAATAGATGGAGCAAATGTCCGGTGATGGTTAGGTAGGAGTTAACGGGGCCGTTAGGTGGGTTTTCTCGCCTGTTGCTGGGCGAAAAAGGCGAGCGGCTTAGCTTTGTCAGCAAGTTTTTTTTTTCTGGCGTGGGAAAAGTGGAAGGGAATGATGTGGGCCTTTTCAGAGCCTTTTATGTTTGGAGAAAGAAAGGTGAAAATACTATTTTTTTCTAGTTTGCACGTTGAAAGAGAAAGTTGAAGGTTTGAGTGCACGTGAACGAGTTGGAGGAGAAAATCGACCAAATTGAGGTGATAGGTACTATCCAATAGTGTTGTAGAGGGTTTTACAACACTATTTGGGTTGCTTGTTTCTTAACATCTAGGGTTTTCCAACATGAATTGTTGCAAAACATAATGGAGTGTGTACTATGAATCACACTATGTGTTGAGGGTTAATAGAGCCCCCCTTAAATGACATATGTATTATTTGATAAAATACAACACCATCTATACATTTGTATATTTGCATTACAAGACAAAGGTTGGGTATAAGTAAAGGAAGACTTCAAAACACATTGTGTTTTCCAACATGCACTACACAATGTACATCACTTTCAACAGGTTTATTCATTATTGCCAATAATGGAAAGAAATTGGTGTTCTTGCTTTTTGTAATGCACACCTACGTATATTGGTTTAAAAACTAGAAAGGGCTTGGGTATGTTGTGATGTGGAGGTTGAAAAATGCAATTTGTTATGAAGCATGCAATTTGTTATACACTTGAAACTTAAACACAACAATGGAAGGTGTGATATGGAAGACTTTCATACTGTTTTGTAACATTCTATGTTGCAAAACTGTCGGTGTTAAGAAGAAAGCAACCCAACATGAGATGACCCTTTACATTTAAATGGGGAGATTCAAATAACTGAAACCCAACACTGTGTTTCCTATTTACAATTATTTTGTGCACTTTTTTTTTCAATCAATTGAAATTTAAACACAATGGAATGTGTGATTTGAAAGACATTCATACTATTTTGTAACACTCCATGTTGCAAAACCGTGGGTGTTAAGAAGCAAGCAACCCACCATGAGACAACCCTTTACATTTAAACAAGGACATTGAAGTAACTGAAACCCAACATTGTGTTTTCCAAATTGCAATTATTTTGTGCACTTTTTTTTTCAGTCATGCGAAATTTAAATGCAATTTTGGCCCAAATTAAAAGTCCTGATAAATTTTGAAAGGGATTTTCAATACATTCAAACTGTCTATAGTAGAAAAGCTTTTGAAGACATTGTTTCTATTTAGTAAGAATGCATGTTAGAAAACCCTAGGTGTTAAGAAAAAAGCAATGCATATACTGTTCTAAAACCCTGTGCAAGTGAGAAGAGATAGTGTGTTTTCCAACACTACAAATAATGTGAGCATTTTATTTGTTCCAATCAGATAAAGAATCCGAAATGACATTTGGATTATACCAAAGAGTTGTTCAAAAATTTGAAAGTGGACTTCATTACATTCTTGGCATCTCTTTTTGCTATTTGCAAATAATGGTTTCGAATGCCATATTTTTCTGGGTTTTTCTCCATTCTAGAATATGATTATGAAAACTTGTCAATGCTAACACATTTTCTCGGCGACGAGACATGCCACAACAGGTCAGAGTTAATATCTGACTGTCAAGTCTTTATGTCAATGCTATTTGTCCATCCGACCACCTTTTCCGTTGGGGTATTTTGTTCTAATCAGATGAAGAAAGTGAAATGAGATTTCGACTGTAGCAAAGTGAAATTTGAAAATGGACTTCATTACATTCTTGGAGCATACAAAAACAAAACTCTTACATATTGTGCATGGTTTTTGATTTCTCTAAACGTTATTCAGTAATTTCACCCATATTTCCACAATGGGTTGTTAATTATTTCATTTGGCAATTGCAAAATTCATATTTCTCGTTGCTCTCTACCAACCTACAAAACATTGTTGTGGAAAATGGCGGCAAAAATGGGACCTCGTCTAGGCTTTTTGCTATTTGCAAATAATGGTTTTCAATGACATGTTTTGGGATTTTTGTCCATTCCGAAATATGATTTTTAAAACAAGATGACTGTTATGATGCATGTGACATGCATTTTTGTAGGGAGAATAGGCTGCTCCTAATTGCAGAAGGTGATCTCCTTGTGACATGGATTACACATGATAATGTATTGCCCTTCTTCATGGATAAGACATGTCTAGTTATCATTGCTAGTTGATTTGTGGATTCAATTGTGTAAGAATTTTTGCATCAACGTTTCAGATCAGACTCTGTGATCCAACATCATGATGACTAATGTTGTCTTCTTCATCCTGATGTTGGATCACGAAGTGTGATCCGAAACATTGATGCAAAAATTCTTACACAATCGAATCCATAAATCAACTAGCAATAATGAATATGGATTGTGGAAAATTGATATCATTTATGTCTGATTATGTTCTCATTTCAAACACATGTATTTAGGGATAATAGCTTGATTTTACTATATTTTGTAGTTGAAATCTGAAGGTTTGAGAGCACGGGGTGGAGTTGCAGGTGCAGGATACATAAAAGCATCCAAATTCAAGTGAGGGGTGATTAACAAATTGGGATGTTACTTGTGAAGGGTTTGTAAATGGTATTTGGTTTGCAAGTATAATAACACCCAGTGTTTTCCAACTTGCAATTACACATTTTTGGCCTTGGCATTCTATGAAAAGGTCGACCTCTCCATGCACAATACAAGCGTTAGATAAAATACATGGCAACATTTCATGACAACTGGACATCTTTGGAGCTACTTTGCAATATTTGCAAAACAAGCTCTTCTCTCCAGCACACATCCCACCTCTTCTACAATCTCATCCAATTAGCTCCATGTTGTTGGAAGGTGTCATCCATGTATGATGGATAGAAGTGCATGTTTTGGAAATGAGAAAGGTATGCTTGAAAGTTTCCCAGTTGTCATGAAATGTTGTCGCGTTGGCGAGGGGGAGCAGGGGGAGAACCCTATGTGTTTTCCATCCTGGAACTTTTTTTGTGCATCTTGTGTTCTGAATGTATAATGATATTGAAATGGAATGTTTGTTGCAAGTAAGAGTGGTTATAAAATATGAAGGTGAACTTCAATACACTGTGTTCTTATAGTCTGCATAACAAAAAGTGTTGTCTTTGAAGAAGAATTGAGAAGTGATGGACAACCCTTTGTGTTTTCCATCCTACAACTTTTTTTTTGTGTGGAACTTCAATACATTATCTTCTTACAGTGTGCATAACACTAACTATTGTCTTTGAACAAGATTTGAAAAGTGTGGGACAACCCTGTGTGTTTTCCATCCTGCAACATTTTTGTGCATCTTGTCTTCGAAACGTATTACAATATTCAAATGGAATGTTTGTTGCATGTAATGGGTTGTTATAAAATATGAAGGTGAACATGAATATAGTGTTTTGTTACAGTCTACATAACCGAAATTGTTGTCTTTGAAGAAGAATAGAGAAGCGAGGGTAAACCCTGTTAACCAAATTGAGGTGGGGGGAGTAACCAATAAGGTTGTTTCTTGTAAATGGTTTTAGAACAGTTTGTGGGTTGCATGGTTTATAACACCTTGTGTTTTCCAACCTAAAATTTAATATAACAATTTCAATACATCTTGAAAATCTTTTCTTATTTAGACTATATGAATGTAAAAGGGCACCTCCAAAAATTACAACTGTTAGTTATGGTATAAATTGCAATTAAATATCTTCATGTGATTGACAAAAATAAATCGACAAAATAATTGCATTTTGTAAAACACAGTGGGTTACTTGTATAGCATTTTACAACAGTGTGGGTTGTGCGTTTCAAATTCTTCTTTTGATTGAAAAAAGATATGCTTGATTATTGCAAATGGTTCAATAAATTTTGGAACTTTAACTCTCCATAACACTTGCAACAATTTTACAGTTTATAGGAAACCAAGGATGCATGCTATAAAAGGGAAATTGGTTCCTACACCGAAGAATATCATTGAGGTGGACAACACACCTGAAATGGTGTGTAGTAGCACATCTTCTTCGGGGCGGTCACGTTCATGAAATGTGCAGGTAAGATCCAAAAATTACAAGATGCAATCAAATGTATAATTGCAATCTCTCATAATTGGTTACAATGTTGACTGGAAAGTGGGAATGTTTTATTTAGGAGGCAGCAACCACAATACGGAGGAAGACCCCTCATTTTAGGAAAATAGTGAAGCCTAAGGAAACGACATGTTCGGTAATTGATTGTGAACTTCCAATTTCCCTTTCCTTCCTATGCGCCAATCAAAATGTTTTACAATTTCAGTTAGAAAATATCATGTCTATTACAAATATGTTGAATTTGATAGTATATCATTCCTTTGATTCAAGAAAATAATCAGGGAGACCATCACGCTCTTGCCATAGTCCATAACCATAAGGAAAAGCATGCAAAGGGAGACCCTAAGGATGGAGAGGGACCCAATGAAGCACAGGGTGATGTGGTGGATGGGAAGGTAGATATAATAACTAAATTAGCATCCCTTGGTTGTGTGTATATGTTGTGCATTCAAATTTTTTGAATATCAAATATATTAAGCAATTTTCTTTTCCAAATTTGTTGTATAGGTTGCTACTAAATACAAAAGAGAAGTGGTGAATGGTAGATATGTATATTATTGTATTGTAGAATAATGTACGAGAAAGTATTATGATTGGAGAGTGTTCAACATGCATAGGTTTCAACATCACCACCTTCTTATTCTTGAGCCACCAAAGCGTGGCCGAACTGCGTTGGGGGGGAAACCAAAACAACTCGCTCCTTCCCCTGATAAATTGAAAGAGTACCTTCTAAAGAAGGTGGAAAATACGAAGTACCAAATGAATCTATGGCAGCATCTACAATAGAAGCGTGTTATTAGACATGCCTGTCAAAAGTATGGGAAACATAGCTTCCTTCAACTTCCCCAACAAGGAAAGGATGAGGTGAAGAAGCAAATGACATTATACAACAGTGACAAGAGGAAGGAGCAGAGAAGGAAAAAAATATTACAATTGCAGGAGAGAAAGAGACAGGAAGGACTGGTAATGTCGAACTAAACTGTTAAATTTGAATTTTCCTTGCTTCATATTTTCTATTCTGATGCATACAAGGTTCACTTAATGTTAACTTACATGACATGACAGGGTGATGGTCGAGAAGTGGTTTCTTCCCCTCAACATAGTAGTGTTGATTCGCTAAAGGAAGTTGTGCCCACAAAAGGCGAAGACGATGTTGTTCCTCCCAACCCCGTGTCTAACATTCAGAAGAAGCATCGTACACGGTTGAAAGTTTCAAGGCACCCTCTAAAGAAGAAACGACAACAAACGTTGATCTCAAAATCTTCTGTTTAATCTAATGTATTTTTTGATTATTTGAATGAATTGGTTGCATGCATCTGAGTTTGATGCGATGTTTCAATTCCTCCTATTACACAACAATGATGAACAACAAACTGCTACCCTCCAGCAAATTTTTGTTGCATTGGAAGATGAAGCATTGCCCACAGAAGCACAAGATGATGTTGTTCCTCCCAACCTCCTATCTAACATTGAGAAGAAGAAGCATGTACGGTTTAAAATTTCCTCACACCCTCACAAGAAGAAATGAGTACAAATGGTAATTTCAATATCTTCTATTTGATTTTTTTTTTTAATATTTCAATGAATTTGTTGCATGCATCTGAATTTGATGTGACGTTTCAATTCCTGCTATTATAGGGGAATGATGAACAACACATTTTTGCCCTCCAAGAGGATACTCTTGAGTTGGAAGACAAAGTGGAGGCCATGGATGAACAAGATGATGTTGTTCCTCCCAACCTATCGTATAACATTCAAAAGAAGAAGAAGGAGTGTATACAATTTAAAATTTCCTTTCGCCCTCACAAGAAGAAGCAAGAACAAACGGTGATTTCCAAATGTTCTATTTAATGTTTGTTTTGATTATTTCAATGAATTGGTTGCTTGCATCTAAATGTGATGTGACATTTCAAATCTTGCTATTACAAGGCAACGATGAACAATGGAGTCCTGCCCTCGAAGAGGATACTCTTGATTGGGAAGATGAAGTGCACGCCATGGAAGAACAAGATGATGTTCCTCCCAACCTGCCGCATAACATTGAGAAGAAGAAGAAGGACCGTATACGATCTAAAGATTCCTCACTCCCTCACAAGAAGAAATGAGAAGAAATGATGATTTTGAAATCTTATATTTAATGTTTGTTTTGATTATTTCAATGAATTCATAGCATGCATCTAAATTTGATGCGACGTTTCAATTCCTGCTATTATAGGGCAACGATGAACAATGAAGTCCTACCCTCCAACAGGATACTATTGATTTGGAAGATGAAGCGGAGGACATGGAAGAAGATGATGTTGTTCCTCCCAACCCACCATCTAACAATGTTGAGAGGAAGAAGGAGCATATACAATTTAAAGATTCCTTACACCCTCACAAGAAGAAATGAGAAGAAACTGTGATTTTGAAATCTTTTATTTAATGTTTATTTTGATTATTTCAATGAATTCTTTGCATGCATCTAAATTTGATGCGATGTTTCAATTCCTGCTATTACAGGGAAACGATGAACAACAGAGTCCTGCCCTCCAACAGAGTTCAAGGGAAGATGAAGTGGAGGCCATGGAAGAACAAGATGATGTTGTTTCTCCCAACCGGCCATCTAACAATGTTGAGAAGAAGAAGAAGAAGAAGAAGAAGGAGCATATATGGTCAAAAGTGTCAAGGTTCCTTGACATGGAGGAACTAGAAGAAATAGTGAATTCCAATTCTTTTATTTAATGTTTGTTTTGATTATTTCAATGAATTGGCTGCATGCAGCTGAATCTGAAGTGATGTTTGAATTCTTGCTATTACAGGGCAAGGATGAACAATAGAGTTTTGGCCTTGACCTAATTGTCCATATCATTGCAATTGAAATGGGAGAGGCTAATAGAGATGGAGATTTGGATGGGGAGAGCATTGGCCTGCAAGTGGGGCAAGGAAATAAAGATGGACATGGAGATGGGGAGAGCACTGGCCTCTAAGTGGGATAGGGTAATAGAGATGGACATTGGGATGGGGAGAACACTGGCTTGCATGTGGAACTGGGTAATAGAGATGGACATGGGGACGGGGAGAGCACTGGCTTGCAAGTGGGAGAGGGTGATAAAGATGGACATGGGGATGACGACAACGCTGGACTGCAAGGGGGAGATGGCAAAAAAGATAGATATGGGAATGAGGAGAGCATTGGATTGCAAGTGGGAGAGGGTAATAAAGATGGACACAGGGATGGGGAGAGCACTACCTTGCAACTGGGAGAGGGTAATAAAGATGGACACGGGGATGGGGAGAGCACTAGCTTACAAGTGGGAGAGGGTAATAAAGATGGACATGGGGATGGGGAGAGCACTGGCTTGCAAGTGGGAGAGGGTAATAATAAAGATAGACATGGGGACGAGGAGAGTGGTGGCCTGCAAGGGGGAGATGGCAATAAAGATGGACATGGGGGTCGAGAGAGCAATTGCGTGCCATCTATATCGGTAATAGATCCAACACACTTCCATGCTTCTGTTCTTATTTCTTTATGAATCTTTTAATGTGCCTTAAATTATGCTTCACGTGAATGATGTTTCCATTGCAACCAAATCTAGTGGATGAAAAAATGATAAAGTTCAAGGGCATCACTTTTAAGGTTGGTCATCACGTTGATCTTTGGAGGTAGCACAAATGGGTTTCCAAAGGCATTGTACATGTTGTTGAACCAAACACTCATACCCACTGCTTTAAGCACCCAAAAAATTGTGTGAGAGTCAACATTGTTGAGGCCATTGTTGGTGAATGCTTAGTGCCTTTTCCATGTCTTGGCACAGAGACCATCAAAGAGTGTGTGGGCAGCTTCGTGGTATGGAAGCTCTTTGAGATGAAGCATTCTATTCTAGAGGTACACATAAACGATATGTTGTTGTCTATATATCATACTACCTATATTGTTTCCATGCATACGTTAATTGTGATTAATTGTTTGCTATAGGGTGAAGGTGTTAAACCTGCCAAGGACAAAGCACAACCTATGCATAAATCTATTGTTTTACGCTCATCATCTGTAAGGGTTCGTGGAATTGGAATCACCCCTCTTGAAATACACAAGGACCCTAAGAAATGTGCCATATATTGTGCATGCATAAACTTGATTGCAAAGAATAGGCAGCGTAGGAATTGATGAGATAGGCTTGGAATACTGATTCTGCATAGTGGGTTTCATTATTTCATTATTGAACAATTGTGGTGTAGAGATATACCATTTTCATATGTTTCAACACTATTTTGTTATACATTTGATATGAGACTTTTCATGGGCCTCTCTAATTATTTGATTATTGAACAATTATGTTGAACAAATATACTATTTTCATGTCATTGGAACACATAATTGTTATCCATTTCATATCAGACTTTTCATAGCCCTTTAATTGTTTCGTTACGATCAAGAATGTAATGAAGTCCACTTTCAATTTTTAGAAGTATTTTGTTGACTGTATATGGCATATTTCCTTTTTCCATGTGATTGGAACAAATAAAATGCTAGCAGTGTTTGCAGTCTTGGAAAACACACTGTCCCCTGTTAGTTATTTTGTTATGATAAGTATTTCTTTCGTTACAACCAATAATGCAATGAAGTCCACTTTGAATTTGTAGAGCAAGTCTTTGCTAGAGTGGAGATGGAATATTTCCCTTTTCCATGTGATCAGAACAAATAAAATGTAGTTTTGGAAAACACACTGTCCCCTATTAGTTATTTCCTTATGATAAGTAATTATTTATGATGCTCCATAAATGCATTTAAGTCCACTTACATATTTCATGAATTTTTATTTTTATTTTATACGCTCCAAAAATGTAATCAAATCCACTTTCAAATTTGATAACTAGTTGGTTGAGTAAAAATGGCATTTCCTTTTTCCATGTGATGGGAACAAATAAAATGCTTGCATTCCTTCCAATGTTGGAAAACGCACTGTCCTATGTCAATTGTAACTTCGTTATGAAAACTTACTTATGTATGTCATCTTACTTACAAATGTAAGCACATTTCAATATCTTGGATCATGTAATTATTGAACAATTAAGGTGTGGAATTACATTACCTTTGATCATGTAATTATTGAACAATTATGGTGTGGAATTATATTATCTCTGATCCTGTATTTTTTTATCAATTATCATGTGGAATTACGGTACTTTGGTATGTTTGAAGACTACGGTCTTTTGCCAAGTGTGCCATTGTGCGATTGTTAAGTTGTATTGTTAATCTTTCCATCAAGGCTCCAATCCATTTGGGGTTTACTTTTTGACAATTTATATTGTGGATGAGGTCCCTTGTTTGTGACCTCATCGGTTCATAGCTCTGGGTCAAAAGTGTTTACTACTCTTAATTAAATAAAATATAAGACTATGTTCTTGTAGATTTAATGACACTTTTTGTTGCCATGTAAAATTTCATTACAGACTGTCAAATGCCATCAAATAATGGAAGGCAATGCCACCTCAAGTCTTATTATTTATGTCAAACTTACTTACAAATGTAAGCACATGCAACTACCACTTTCTGTTATGCACACTGCAAGAAAAGAATGTATTGAAGTTGAGTTTCATAATTTTTAACAACCCTTACTTTCAGCAAATATTCCATTTCAATATATGTTCATACGTTTCCAACATAAAATGCACATAACAATTGCATGATGGAAAACACACTAGGTTGTGACTCCCTTCTAAATTCTTGTTGAATGACTGCTTTCTTTTATGCAGACTTTAACAAAACAATGTTTTGAAGTTCACCCTCTTTTTTTATGACAACCCTTACTTTCACCAAACATTCCATTTCAATATCTGTTCATATGTTTGGAACACAAAATGCACATATCAATTGCATGATGGAAAACACAGTCCAGGTTGTGACTCACTTCTTATTTGATGCAGACTATAATAAAACAATGGTTTGAAGTTCACCTTCTTGTTTGTTGACAACCCTTACTTTTAGCAAAACACTCTTGTTCAATATCTACTCATATGTTTCCAACACATTATTTACATAACAGTTGCATCATGAAAAACACAGTGGGTTGTGGCTTACTTCTTATTTTATGTAGGCTGTAAGAAATGAATGTTTTTAAGTTCACCTTCTTGTTTGGTCACAACCCTTACTTTGAGCAAAACCCTCTTCTTCAATATATGCTGAATATGTTTCCAACACAAAATTTACATAACAGTTGCATCATGGAAAACATAGTGGGTTGTGGCTCACTTCTTATTTTATGCAGGCTGTAAGAAATGAATGTTTTGAAGTTCACCTTCTTGTTTGTTGACAACCCTTACTTTGAGCAAAACACTCTTTTTCAATATTTTCTCATATGTTTCCAACACAAAATTTACATAACAGTTGCATCATAGAAAACACAGTGGGTTATGGCTCACTTCTTATTTTTTGCAGACTATAACAAAAGAATGTTTTGAAGCTCACTTTCTTGTTTTATGACACCCCTTACTTTCAGCAAAACACTCTTTTTCACTATCTGTTCATATGTTTCAAACACAAATTTTACATAAATGTTGCAGTATGGAAAAAACATAGGGTTGTCCCACACTTTTGAAATCTTGTTCAAAGACAACCGGTTAGTGTTATGCACACCGTAAGAAGACAATGTATTGAAGTTCACCTTCATATTTTATAAGTTCCCTTGCTTGTAGCAAAAGTTCCACACAAAAAAAAAATTGCAGGAAGGAAAACACAGAGGGTTGTCCCTCACTTCTCAATTCTTCTTCAAAGACAACACTTTCTATTATGAAGACTGTAAGAACATAGAGTATTGAACTTCACCTTCATATTTTATAACCACCCTTAATTGTAGCAAACTCTCCATTTTGATATTGTTATACATTTGGAACACAAGATGCATAAAAAAAGTTGCAGGATGGAAACACAAAGGGTTGCCCCTCACTTTTCAAATCTTGTTGAAAGACAATAGTCACTGTTATGCAAACCGTAAGAACACAATGTATTGAAGCTCACCTTCATATTTTTATAACTACCCTTGCTTGTAGGAAACTTTTGATGATAATGCAGGGGTCAAACAAATCATCTCGCTATGCTCTTGCAAACAACTCAAATCACTAAATTGGAAAACTCCACCTTTTAGGAAACTTTCCTTTAGAAAACCCTTGTTTCAAAATACCCAAACTAAAAACCAGGCCCAAAAACCTCTTGTAGATTCCTCAAAATACCTTAACCAACAACAAACGACTAGCAAAAAGCAATCCCCAACTTAAACATCTTGATATGTGAACTTTCAAAATAGACTATCCTTAACCGGCCTAATTAGGCTTCCTTTAATCATTCAATTTGACAAACAACAATGAAAGCTCTCTTACACTCTTAAATTAGTTCCATGCATGTAAAATACTCTGTTTGAATGACTCTTCAATGTCTTTTTAGCCTTTCAAGGAAGGAAATTCCAATCACTCCAAATACTATTCAATCTACGCCTTTTAACAACTCTATCCTAACAAGACAGTCAATAAATGGTCTCTAGATACTCATAAATTCACCAATCCCTATCTTGGAATGGATTCACCTATACCCAAAAACCTTTGCAAAACAAAATTACAAAATAACAACTCATATTCCCCAAACAAAACTCATCAAGTCACCAATTTACAGAGTCATTTACAGATTTTATGCATTTTTCAGACCTTGGGCTTCATGATAACTACCCAAAACCACCTTACCACACTCTTCAACCTTCACATCATTTAGAATACTCATCAAACATTCCTCTCACCAATTTTTAAGAGATTCCAATAGTGCAAATCTAACAAACACAATTTTTATTATACATTGTTTACCCTAACACAGGGTTTTAGCCGCCTGGAGAAAAACTTCAATATCTTTTAGAATTGTAAATGGATTCATATGAAACCAAATGAATCATAAAGTAGACTCATAGGGATATCATGTACAATGGATGAGGAGATGATTTATCCCAAGAAGATGGTCGTACAATGACCTCAAACATAGAAAATGCAGGAAAATAACTAAAAAATAGAGTTTGTCATTGATTTTTTCACTCTTACATCAAAGACAACACTTTCTATTATGAAAAGTGTAACAAAAAAGTGTATTTAAGTTCACCTTCATATTTTATTACAACCCTTACTTGCAGCAAGCATTCCATTTCAATTCCCTTATACATTTGGAACACACCATGCACATAAAAAAAGTTGCAGATTGGAAAACACGTAGGGTTGTCCCTCACCTCTAAAATCTTGTTCTAAGAGAAAATTTTTGTTATGCAAACTGTAACAAAACAGTGTATTAAAGTTCACCTTCATATTTTATAACAACCCATTACTTGCAGCAAACATTCCATTTCAATATCCTTATACGTTTTGAAGAGAAGATGCAGAAGAAAAGTTACATAATGGAAAACATAGAGGGTTGTCCCTCGCTTATCAATTCTTCTTGAAAGACAACAGCGTCTGTTATGCAGACTGTAAAAAAATAGTGTATTTAAGTTCACCTTCAAATTTTATAACAATAATTCGCATCACACAGTGAAATGTAAAAACATTTCGAGTCAATATTATAGAATCTGAAGAAAATTACAATCCACATTTAATACTGCTAACACTGAGAACTATGTCAACCATTTACAAACAGGTATAATCTCTACATTCTCAACATTCGGAAGGATTTTCCACACTCTGATTGTCAAGGTGGAATTGATAGCATACAACATTGGCACCCCATGATTTGGATGTAGCAGTCTGAACGAGGCCTTGACACGATGGATCTCAAACCTGACAATGTGGTTGAATTTGAACATGGACAACAACCATTCCTCCATAGGACCTATGTGATTAATAATTAGAGATTCCCCCTTGAGGAATCTCATAAACCTCATGCTCAGCTGGTCCGTAAGATTGTGCTTACATATGATAACTGTTGGTTTAATGCACACCTTCCAGATACATCCAGCTAGGAAAAGGTCTCATATTTCTATGTAAAAAGACATTGGTCAATCACATAAATTTACAATCTCTATTTGTAGATTGTAATATTGAACGTCCATTCCCATATGTGCCCATACACCAAACATGTTGTTGAAGAAGTGAGCATAATTATCATAGTGCAAATCTATGCAGTTGGGCCCTTTTCTATTAATTCTCCTTAACATCTTTTCTCGCAACCTATACGAGAGGCTCAATTTCTCTATTCGAGCAAGAATATTGCATGGAAGATACAGGTGGTAGTTGGTCAACCAACTAGCCACCAATGCTTGTGAACTATGGGACATTTTCTATAGAATTGCAACAACAGGTACTAAAATTCTTGAAATGAAAGACAAAACAACTGTTTTAGAAGGTACACCTGCATTCTCTAATTAGAAAGACATTGTCAATGCAATGGAAATAGTGAAAAAGAAGCGAGAAAAGTGGAAGATATACATAATGTTAGCATTGAAGAGATTGTACCTATTGTTTGGAAGTTAAGGAGGCAAC
This sequence comes from Sequoia sempervirens, assembly GCA_007258455.2. Classification (NCBI taxonomy): domain Eukaryota; kingdom Viridiplantae; phylum Streptophyta; class Pinopsida; order Cupressales; family Cupressaceae; genus Sequoia; species Sequoia sempervirens. The sequence continues at coordinate 187,609,065 of VDFB02358134.1, read as the reverse complement.
ACGTGAAGTATCTCCAATGGGCATATGGCAATGCACAAGTCGAACAATAGGAAGAACAATGCCTGAAAGGAAAGAAAACAAAAATTTCAGTACATACAACAACATTATCTAATTAGAAACACATGAAACAGTTGCTAAAAAAATTCAAAGTGAAACAAAAATTTTCATAATGAACTAACTGTGTATGGACAATGTCTTTTCCAACATGGCAAATAATGTGAGCATTTTATTTGTTGCAATCAGATGAGTTGAACTAATGAATTGTAGAAAATATATTTTTGTAGTTTATATTCATATTGCTGATTATATTCATTCCACTTATGTATCTTTCTAACTCAAAGCATTACTTCCCATTGCATAACTAAAAAAGAAGACGTTGATACATGACAACCCTTACTTTCACCAAACATTCCATTTCACTATCTGTTTATATGTTTCCAATAGAAAATGAACATAACAGTTGCCTGATGGAAAATACAGTGGGTTATGACTCACTTCCTATTTTATACAGACCGTAACAAAACAATGTTTTCAAGTTCACCTTCTTCTTTTATGGAAACCCTTACTTTCACCAAACATTCCATTTGAATATCTGTTCATACGTTTTGAACAAAAAATGCACATAACAGTTTCATGGTGGAAAACACAATAGGTTGTGAGTCACTTATGATTTTATGCAGACTATAACAGAACAATGTTTTGAAGTTCACCTTCTTGTTTTATGACAACCCTTACTTTCAAGAAAACACTCCATTTCAATATCTTTTCATACATTATGAACACAAAATGCACATCACAGTTGCAGGATGGAAAACACAGTGGGTTGTGACTCACTTGTTATTTTATGCAGATTGTAACAAAATAATGTTTTCAAGTTCACCTTTTTTTGTGGCAAACCTTACTGTCACCAAACATTCCATTTCAATATGTCTTCATATGTTTCAAACACAAAATGCACATAACAGTTGCATGATGGAAAACACATTGGGTTGTGACTCACTTCTTATTTTAAGCAAACTGTAATAGAACAATGTTTTGAAGTTCACCTTCTTGTTTTATGACAACCCTTACCTTCAACAAAACACTCCATTTCAATATTTTTTCATATGTTATGAACACAAAATGCACATCACAATTGTAGGATGGAAAACAAAGTGGGTTATGACTCTCTTCTTATTTTATGCAGGCTGTAAGAAAGGAATGTTTTTCATTGAAGGTTAGCATTCTCAAATTTTTCAACTTATCTCAATCTCTTAACAACCCCTAGAAATAATCATCATTGTAGAGACCTATTTCAGTCCCCCTCAACATACTTGAAACCCACATATGACTCTTTTGGAACAACTTGCACAAAAACAAGAAATAACGTTGTCCACAAGGCCAATTACGCCAAATTTACAAAGAGACACCACTCTAATCATACAACCAGCCTAGGAAACCAATGGGGTAGCTCTCACTAGCCCTCAAAACCACCAAATCCACCCTTGGTTTGCAAAGACTATCTTTCCCAAACACCTATTCATGAAACCCTTGTTTCAAGCCATTGACATGAGGGTAACTTGGAAAACTATATTCCAATCTTTCTAAAACCTTCAAACCAAATCAAACACCTTTATTCAGGCCTGTACATGCTTAAAAGAATAAGGGATATCATTTTCCTCGCCTTTTTGATGAAACCCTAACCTTAAACCTCACTTTTCATGCTCTTTCCCACTCACAATCTACAGGGACAACAACTCAAACCGCCTAATTCCTTTGTCCCTTCAGAAAAACATCATCCTAGAAAAAAAACCTAACCTATCAAAATCATTCCCTGAGCCACAAAGATCACATCACAGATTACATTCATATCACTGATTACATCCATTGCATCACACATCTTTCATAAGGCAACTTTTAGTTTCAGTCTCAGCAGAACCCTCAGAACCAAACATTCAAACAACACCCTTTTAGGTATACTCACAATGATCTAATGACCTTTCCAAATGTGTTATGTGAGTTTGCAAGAGCTCAGAAGGTGTTGTAGGTGATTTTGTGTGTTGCCATGCATGGCAAGAATGAGTGGTTTTAGGTGAAATATGGTGGTTTTAGTAAGTGAATGTCTATCAAACTTGGGGGCAGAAAAGTTTCAGGTAAGATTAATTTTTTGCAGGCTTAATTAGTCATGTTTGAATATTTTTTATAGAGTGGGAAGCTTGGGAACATTGACTTCCATAAAAACCTCATAAAAAATGGTTCAAAATGAGGGTTTAGTGAAATAGTGTCTTGGGAAGCGTATCTTCCAAAAGTAATTATGGATTTTCTAGTTTCAGTCACTGGTTAATGCTACCCATCAAAATATAGGTTTGGGAAGAGTTAAAATATGAGTCTCTTTGTAAAATAGGCTTATTTTGGGGTCTAGGATAGCAAAGAAGAGCTTGCTTGAAGTGTTTATTCCAAAAGAACCTGTTCAAGTTTTGTAGTAGTTTGAGTTGGGCATAAAGGGTGTTTCAAAGTGTGAAGAGTTAGGTGATTGATTAAGTTATGGGTGTGTAAAGTTAATCAAATAGGTCTATAGACCCAAACAACAACTGAGAAGATAAACCAACAAACTTACCAATCACTAATTCTTACTTGGAAACCATTACGAAGCCTTGAAATAGGTTTAACCAAGCTTACAGTGATAGTAAAAATCCAAATATTCTGCCTCCCAACTTTATTTTACCATATTCATAATTTCATGCATCGAAGACTCCAACCCTAGTCACATTGCAACTTGGCAAAAGTGGGCATTCCATCAAAACTACATTGAAACCTCATAAGGTATTTGTTGTTCCAGAAACCCATTTGTGCCAATTTTTACATATCACAAATTTAGATGCTGTTGTTTTGAAAAGAATGCTTGAAAACATGACTGTACCACTAGAAATGCACTCAATTAGCCCAAATTTACAAAGGAGGAGGTCTTAAATCATCATCAAAAAACCTAACAATTTCAAACAATCCTTACTTAGAAATCCTGTAACAAGTCTCAAAACTTAGGAATCATCTACTTTTAGGCATACAAAGGCTCAAGCAAACGTTGATCTACTAAACCCTTACTTTATGCACAAAAAAAGCTCTAACAAATGAGGGTTTAATAGAATATTGTATTCCAAACCTTCCCATGCTTTTCCACTGTATGAAACATGTTTAGAAATGTCTTCCCATGCTTTAGGAACAAGATTTCGGCCCCATTGAATGCACTTTCATCAATTACCAACTTGTACGCATCCTTTTTCATTGGAAAATTTATGTATTTTCTAAAGATCAACAACCAAACATTGAATGCTTCCCTTTCCCTACATGATTCAACAGACACACTTATTAAAGCATCCTAATTACACCCATTACAATCCATCCCACTGTTCCTCTAAACCTGCATCGGTGAGATGGAGGTCTACAACCTCATAAGACTCTCAAAACCCCTTGTTAAGGGTTCAGAGGTAGATTTTGAATTTCTTGCACTTTACACTTGTAAATTTCATTCAACCTCTTCTAAATACCACGAATGGATTGCCCACCCACTGAACTAAGTAAACAAAACAAATATGCTTACCTATAGATGAAGGTTCATTGAACTATGCTTGTGCAATCCTTAGTAAGACTTGAAGAGGCAGCAAAGTGAAGGCATTTTGGCCGACATCAGCCTGTCACTGTAGCCAAATTTTTAGAAGGAAGCATGGTATTGCATAACATCATACAAAAAATTGGACATATGTAAGCATAGTTATTAAATTTGAACCATACCTTCCATTGGGTTTACACTCATGAAAGATAGTCACTGGAGAGGACTCCTTTCCCCAGATTGGAATGCTGAAGTGAACAAAAAAATCCAAAAAAGAAATTAGAAATTTTATGATGTGGTACAAGCACATACTGTAAAAAAGAAATCTGCAATACCATTTCCTATTACAATATATAAATTGAAATGGGTTTTCTCATAGTCACCCGTATTAGATGGTGTATCCTTTGCCACATCCATAGTAGTTGCGCCTGAAGTCTCACATTACATATTGACATTCAGATTCAAACTATTGTTCGTGGAGAAGGGAAAGAAGTCATCTAGAGGGGTTCAGTGATCTGACTATTGTGCAGAATGCTTTGTACACTGGGTTGGATGTCGACGACGATCCCTGCTTGCACTAAACCATGGACACATGGTAACGGTGCTGGTTGTAGCTTGATCAGGATCCATAATGAATTCAAATGACAATGCATTTGATTTTCGTAGGTCCTCTAGAAACCTGTCCATGCATTTTGTGTATGATTGCACCTATTGTAGAGATTGTGGCAGTGTACGCATCACTTTGTTCAAGAGTTCATTTTTTTTATTCCAAAGAGACATTGTGACCACATGTTCATCATATACATGAGTCATAGAAGGAGATTGTGTAGGGGTGAGAACATTAGGATTGTTTTCTTCTAAGCCCCCCTGTGATAATGTCTCATCCAAATCTATCCCTCTATCAATTGGTTGACCTCCCCCATCTAAATGACCACACAAAATAAATTTGTATTAGGCAGTTGAAAATGCAAAACATAATTGAATCCCATAAAGTAACTCAATTCAAATTGAAATTCACTTACCGTGGACCACCCCTTCAATGAAAAATGATCTTTTAATCAAGTCAACAACCTTGAGGACATGTTTGCAAGTTTTCCCCTACAAACTCCAAGGGAAGTCACAAACAAAAAGGTGTTCCCCAAATTTCTGAACAAGGTAGTGCATTGACCTACTTTGACTTTTCACCCAGTATCGTCCAGGATCTATTTCATCAGGAATACAGTCATCATATAGAATTTCCTTGGCCCACTTCAAACTAGATCGCATATTTAAACACTTTTGGTTCATCAAAAAACCATAATGCTGCAAATTTTCCTTTTTCCTATAAAATGGTTCCATTTTATACACAAGTGTGTAATACAAATAGTCCATTCTCCTATTGCATTTTTTTGAACAATCACACAAGTACCGAGTTTTGAGTGCACAATGGTATGACTCAATGGCTGCATTCATATCCTGGTTGGCATGTGGGAATAGTCTGCAATTTTTCACCCACATGGCTTCCAAAAAAAATCCAATAATCAAGTAAACCACAACGTATTAGAGGTAACATCAAATAATTTGAATGGTGTGAATCCTGTGAGGTGATGAAGATTGTCAACTCACCAATTTGACCTTCTCCTTCACACTAGGTCTTGTTGAAGTACTCTAAGAATCAAGGATGATAATTGAACTCCTAAAAGAAAGAGTTCAATAGTTGAGTGATGTTATCTTTAATGTCACCAATTGCCATCATGATCACACCAAGACTGCAAAAGATGTCCATTTCCCTTTCCTTGGCTGAGTACTTATATACATTCTTGAGCCAAGCCCTTTTGACATGCCAAAGGAATAGAAGAACATGACATTGAAAGACAACCCTAATAGACAATACTAATGATATTGTTTACTGCTCAATTGCATGAGAAAGTGGCATTGAAAATAAATAGCAAATGAGAAAGGTACACAAATGAAGAAAGTGATGCGCATACTGTATGGCTTGGATTTCTGCAATCACATCATTGGTCAAAAATGCATTGATTCTCCAGTCAGGTGTGGCTCTTCTTCCACGGTCATGCAATACACGTAGCCACGTAGAGATGCCCTCAATCTTGTTTAGTGAGGAGACTACCCACGCAACTGGCACACCACTCTGTTGCTCATCAAAAATGAGGAGAGTATATAATGGATACTGTAGATAGAACAACTCAGTGTGAGCATTGTCAAGTTTACAAATAGCAAGATCATTGAAAAAATGAAGAACTATTTATCAATGTTTGTAAGGCCTCACCCCATATTTGTTAGTTACAAACATGGAATCCATCGAGATGACTTAATTGTGCGAGTACCTAACCAACCTATCCAACATCCATGGAGTTTGAAACTTGATAACAAAAGGTGTATTGCTCCCATTAGGCCATTGAAAGTAGAAGAAGTTGTCAGAGTCCTGTCCACTCCACAGTAGGATACTTGTGGAATCGACTTTGTGTTTCTGTGCATGAGTAGAACACACCTTTCACCAGGCATTCATTACATCCTTTCTTGTAAGGAATTGATCTCTCTTGGACATCATGCCACATAAGACAAGATCGCTGATGTGTCTATCCATTATTGTATTAACACTGACGTCCATGAGCAAAAGGCTTTCAATATGGATTTTGCACTCCATAGATAGATTAGCAACAAACATAGAGTGCTTCTCTCCACTTGTGTTGTGAATGCCATGGAAAAATTGACCATTTTTATCAACGTGGAACATTTCTTTGTAGATAATATAGGCAACATCAGGTTTTCCATTCATAACCTTTACCATGAAGTGGTATTGACAACCTCACATTTGTATAAATGTCTTATGTGGTTTCTTCTCTAGTGGAGGCTGATCTCTATTGTCTTGAGGACCGTATTGACACCAGTAGCTATGACAAAGGCACCATCTCATCATGTTGAACCAAGAGAGAGTAAAATACGATTTGACCATAGAAATGAATGTCGAAAGATACAAACCTCTGATACAAAATTTTTTTGCAATAAGTTTTGTCGTTGAGGGGACACGAGGTGATAGGTTCCTTGTTTTCTTGTACATAAATTTAGTTTCAAAACCTTCAATGGACATTTCACCATGAATGAAATGATCAAGTCTCGAAAGAGTAATTGCTACAACAAGGTCAGCGATTGTATCCTTGTTAACGAAAATAGCTTCCCATTCCAAATCAAAAGAGGAAAAAGGAGAGTCTCCATTTTGTACATCTTGGACCTACAATTCGTCTTGCTTCTTCCATTTCAAACCTCTCCCCATTCTAGGAAATGACAGAATTGGATGAATATTTAAAATTAGTGTGGATTGTGTCAAGACAAAGAAAGAAATCATTCATTAAATATAGATAAAATGTGCTTGCATTGCTGTCAACCGCGTGAAACCAATAGGAGGTTACCGGCTTCAACCGAGAAAAATTAAAGGTGATAGATTCAATCAATCTATGCATAAAATATAATAGAAACGTAGGCTGGAAATTAGGCAGTCCATCTCAACATACATGTGGACATAGACAATGACAACAAAAAATGACAAGCAAAACCTTTGATGACATCCTTGTATGCAAAAAAAAAAAAGTTCATCCATTGCTCTGAGCAACGCCAAAATGATAACATGTTTGTTGCATTTGTTGAAAAAAAATGAATCAATAATGGCGAGTATGAGGAAAGGTATAAAGCTATAAAATTTTCTATCAACCATGATGAAAGTGAATGTAGGTTGGAAAACATAGCGTGTAGATGAGCCTCCACACTGACATAAAGACCACAACCCCGCTTGTAAATATAACAAAGATTTCAAAGAATATGGGGTGTACAATCCTCTTTTACCTAAGGAGGCATGTTGTGATATTCAGCCTTCCATTTTGTGTGACTTAACATGAGGAGCAAAAGCACATCTAGCAATTAACGAAATAAACAAGTGAAGGTTGAACCACATGATCAGTGGTTCAACCTAGAACTTCGTATGTGGCATAGGAGTGTAACATGAATCACAATATGTAATTACTTATACAATAGCAACAAAAAATGTATTATCATAGGAATATACATTGGTTGTGTTGCATGTGTAAGTGTTAAAGGAGAGGAAGGGTTAGAGGGCAAGCAAAACCTTTGATGACAACCTTGTATGTAAAAAGAATAAGTGCATCCATTGTTGCATCTGTTGAAAAAAAGATGAATCACTAATGGAGAGAATTAGGAAAGGTATAAAGGTGTAAAATTTTGTAAAGTGCCTTGCCAAATCTAGTCCAAAAACACTAATTTTCTGCCCTTGGAATTTTGACAAACACTTTGCTTGCAACTTCTAACTTGCTGATAATAAGTTTCAGATTGTAATTGAAATGCTTTTGATGAATACAAATGCAATACAATTGATTCCCAAATGTTTCTAAGCATCTAACAATGTCCTAAGATGATGTGCAATGTGTTTTTGTACCTTTCAAATGCAAAAACATGAAAATCTGATATAAAAAGTAAACCTACAGCCAAGGAACATTTCTACAAACATTTGGCATGCAATCTAGTTTAATACAATGCAACTATATATGAGAGACATTTTGACAAATAGTTGGCAAGTAAACTCCTTATCACTCCAACTTGGTATTGAGAAGATATGAAAGGAATTACAAGCTGTTCAAGAGTTGCAATCAAACCTTATACAATGGACTTTAACTCACTAATACTATATGCTAATGACTAAAACTCAATGCTTAATTGCTATGACTGAATTTACATTGCATAAGCAAATTTATTGCTTTCTAGATGACTGAAATTACATTTATGATATGCTGGTTACATTTGATATGAACTCTATATGACTAGATGACTGTAAATGCAATACAACAAAATGTGGAACCTGGAAATTCTATAGCAGCTACCATAAAATGATTCAATTCCCTTTATTGTAGATTTCAATGCCTTCAAGAATGCTGCACCAATACTCTTTGACCCCACACGACCCTTGGAGAATTTTATTGGAATTTTTACAGCTTTTCTAAACCAAAATCGCCCCTTCATAAGAGGGTCGCCCCTGCTTGCCTAGCAATATTTTAGAAAAATAAATACAACCTCTAAACTCCTCAAATTTGTTATGAAAATGATTGCCAACACCAAAGGAAGCAATCCCTCAAGTACCCACAAAATTATATCTCCTTATTGAAGAGCAACGAATGAAAATGTAATTTCTCCCATGGCTGATCTGCAGACTGGAACAAAATTGCAGACTTCAAATAACTTCCCAAACTCTTCCAAAAATGATTGCAATTAGCACAATGAGAAAGACTGAAGTATCTTCCTCCACTATCCAACTAGGGTTGGTGTTGCACAACCGAAATTGGCACTTAACCAGCTAGGTTTGGTCTTTCACAAACGAAGACTGGAAAACAATAAGCTAAGCATTCAGCTTCAGCAATGTAGTAGAAAGGTGTATTCAACTCCGGATGTCCAAATGCATAGCCAAAGCCTCTTTTTATACTTTTTCAACCTCATCACCAAGAGACTTCTAGAAGATACCAGAAATATTCCTTAAGTGACTTTATTATTTTATTATTAAGTCACTTAAGTCACTTTTTATTATTAAATTAATTAAATAATAAGTCATCCCTTTTGATATTTTATTTTATGGGAATAACTTAATAAATAATTAATTTAATAACATCTCTTGATTTAATTAAATCATCAATTAAGCTATCCTCATAAATTATCAATAATTTGGACAACTTAATTAAATAATTTAATTAAATCACCATACCTCCAATTCGGGGACATGACAAATTTTCTATCAACCATGATGTAAGCGAATGCAGGTTGGAAAACACAGCGTGTAGATGAACCTCCACGCTAACATAAAGACCGCAACCCCACATGTAAATATAACAAAGATTTCAGAGAATATGGGGTGTACAAACCTCTTTTACCTGAGGAGGCATGTTGTGATATTCAACCTTCTGTTTAGGGTGACTTAACATGTGCAGCAAAGGCGCATCTAGAAATTCATGAAAAAAGGAAGTGAAGGTTGAACCACACAATGAGTGGTTCAACCTGCAACTTTGTATGTGGCGTATGAGTGTAATGTGCATAACACTATGTAATTAATTCTACAATTGCAAGAACAAATGTATTAGGGAAGATACCTTGGTTGTGGTGCATGTGTATGTGTTAATGGAGAGGAAAGGTTAGAGGGCAACCAAAACCTTTTAGAACTTTCTATGTAAATAAATGTGCATCCATTGCTGCCAGCAATGCCAAAAGAATAAAAAGTTTTTTGCATTTGTTGACAAAATCATGAATCAGTAATGGAGTGAATCAAGAAATTCATACATGTGTAAATTTTCCTATCAACCACTATGTCAACCAATGCATGTTGGAAAACACAGTGTGTACTGGAACCTCGAAGCAGACATAAATACCACATGTAAAATCATAACCTCATGTGAAAGAAGAATAAGACATCATAGTATATGGGGTGTACAAAATTATTTTACCTAAGCAGGAATGTTGTGATATTGACTCTTCCATTTGGGGATTTTTAACATGACCAGCAAAAGCATAATGAAAATTCATGAACTAAAAAAGTGCAGGTTGAACAACAGGATGGGAAGTCCAACTTGCAACTTTTTATGTAGCCTATAAGTCTAACGTGAATAATAGCATGTAACTACGTCTATGGCTACCAACAATGTGGAAAAAAAAAAACACAATCTTTGCATCTGGTGATAAAAAATGAGTCAATGAAGTCAAAAATCTGTGAACATAAAACTAAATATGACCAGCAAAAGAACATCAAGCACAAAAGCAAAAAATTCCACCCTTCAGCTTACAACAAGCAAACATATAGAAACTACAACCCACAATGTTTTCCAACATGCCTATAGTTTATTAATTAGAGAAAGTTCAAACACAATTTCTAGTCTAGCTGCGACTTGTTTTATAATTTGAAGATGTTCCTTTCATTACATTCATATTGTGTAAACAAGAAAAGTTTTTCATTCCAAAAAAAATAGAAATAGTTAGCTGGAGACATGAAATCCATATGTGAAAAGGTAGAAAAGTTTTGTAAATAACTTATCAAACAAAAAACCTCTGCATTCTCTAATGAGAAAGACACTCTCAAAGCTAAGCAAGGAGCGGTTGAAAAGCTACAGACAAGTATTGAAGACACTCAAAACTTTATCAAAAAAATGGGCGTTGCTGTCCTAAGGGCTGATAAGGAAGCAGCTGCTCCAAAGCTACAAATAAAATGTACTTATAACTGAAACCCAACACTGTGTTTTCTGAATTACAAATATTTTGTGCACTTTTTTTTCAAACATGCAAAAATTAAAACACAACAATAGAATTTGTGTGATTTTGAAGAAATTCATACTGTTTTGAAAAACTCCATGTTGCAAAATCGTGGGTGTTAAGAAGCAAGCAACCCACCATGAAAAACCATTTACATTTAAACAAGGAGATTCAAATAACTAAAACCCAACACCGTGTTTTCTAAATTACAATTATTTTGTGCACTTTTCTTTCAATCGTGCGAAATTTAAACACAATGGAATGTGTGATTTTGATGACATTCATACTATTTTGTAACATTCCATGTTGCAAAATTGTGGGTGTTAAGAAGCAAACAACCCACTATCACACAACCTTTCACATTTAAACAAGGAGATTCAAATAACTGCAATCCAACACTATGTTTTCCAACTCGCAATTATTTTGTGCACTTTTCTTTCAATCATGCGAAATTCAAACACAACAATGGAATGTGTCATTTTGAAGACATTCACACTATTTTTGTAATACTCCATGTTGTAAAACCATAGGTGTTAAGTAGCAAGAAACCCACCATGAGACAACCCTTCACATTTAAATAAGGACATTGAAAGAACAGAAACCCAACACTGTGTTTTCCAAATCACATTTATTTTTTGAACTTTATTTTTTCAATCATGCGAAAGTCAAACACAACAATGGAATGTGTGATTTTGAAGACATCCATATAGTTTTCTAACATTCCATGTTGAAAAACCATAGATGTTAATAAGCAACCAACCCACCATGACACAACCCTTGACATTTAAACAAGGAGATTCAAATAATTGAAACCCAACACTGTGTTTTCCAAATCACAATTAGTTTTTACACTTGATTTTTTCAATCATGCGAAAGTTCAACACAACATTGGAATGTGTGATTTCGAAGACATTCATGTTGTCTTGTAACAACATTCCATGTTGCAAAACTATGGGCGTTAAGAATCAAGCAACCCACTATGAGACAACCCTTTACATGTCAACAGGGAGATTCAAATAACTGAAACCCAACACTGTGTTTTCTCAATTGCAATTATTTTGTACACTTTTTTTTTCAATCGTCTAAAATTTAAATACAACAATGGAATGTGTGATTTTGAAGACATTCATACTATTTTGTAACATTCCATGTTGCAAAACCATGGGTGTTAAGAAGCAAGCAACCCACCATGAGACAACCCTTTACATTTAAACAAGGAGATTCAAATAACTAAAACCCAACACTGTGTTTCTCATTCACAATTATTTTGTACACTTTTTTTTTCAATTGAGTGAAATTTAAACACAATAATGGAATGTGTGATTTTGAAGACATTCATACTGTCTTGTAACATTCCATGTTGCAAAGTCATGGGTGTTAAGAAGCAAGCAACCCACCATGAGACAACCCTTTACATTTGAACAGGGAGATTCAAATAACTGAAACTCAACATTGTGTTTTTCCATTTACAATTATTTTGTGCATTTTTTTTCTTCAATCGAGTGAAATTTAAACACAACAATGGAATGTGTGATTTTGAAGACATTCATACTATCTTGTAACATTCCATGTTACAAAACGGTGGGTGTTAAGAAGCAAGAAACCCACTATGAGACAACCCTTTACATTTAAATAGGGAGATTCAAATAACTGAAATGCAACACTATGTTTCCCATTTACAATTATTTTGTGCACTTTTTTTTTCAATTGAGTGAAATATAAACACAACAATGGAATGTGTGATTTCGAAGAGATTCACACTATTTTGTAACATTCCATGTTGCAAAACCGTGGTTGTTAAAAATCAAGCAACCCACCATGAGACAACCCTTTATATTTAAATGGGGAGATTCAAATAACTGAAACCCAACACTATGTTTCCCATTTAAAATTATTTTGTGCACTTTTTTTTTCAATCGAGTGAAATTTAAACACAATAATGGAATGTGTGATTTGGAAGACATTCATATTGTCTCGTAACATTCCATGTTGTAAAACCATGGGTGTTAAGAAGAAAACAACCCACCATGAGACAACCCTTTAGATTTAAATAGGGAGATTCAAATAACTGAAATCCAACATTGTGTTTTCCCAATTACAATTATTTTCTGTATTTTTTTCTCAATAATGCAAAATTTAAACACAACAATGAAATATGTGATTTTGAATACATTTATAGTTTTTTCTAACATGCCATGCTGCAAAACCATGGGTGTTAAGAAGCAATAACCCAACCATGAGACAAACCTTTACATTTGAACTAAGAGATTCATATAACTGAAACTGAACACTATGTTTTCTCAATTGCAATTATTTTGTGCACTTTTTTCTTCAATGGTGCAAAATTTAAACACAAGAATGGAATCTGTGATTTGGAAGACATTCATACTGTCTTGTAACATTCCATGTTGCAAAAACGTGGGTGTGAAGAAGCAAGCAATCCACCATGAGACAACCCTTTACATTTAAACAGGGAGATTCAGATAACTAAAACCCAACACTATGTTTCCCATTTACAATTATTTTGTGCACTTTTTTTTTCAATCGACTGAAATTTAAAAACAACAATGGAATGTGTGATTTTGAAGACACAACAATTATTTTGTAACATTCCATGTTCCAAAACCATGGGTGTTAAGAAACAACCAACCCACCATGAGACAACCCTTTACATTTAAACAAGAAGATTCAAATAACTGAAACCCAACACTATATTTCCGATTCACAATTATTTTATGCACTTTTTTTTTCAATCGATTGAAATTAAAACACAACAATGGAATGTGTGATTTTGAAACATTCATACTGTTTTGTAACATTCGATGTTGCAAAACCATGGGTGTTAAGAAACAAGCAACCCACCATGAGACAACCCTTTAAATTTAAACAAGGATATTCAAATAACTCAAACCCAACACTGTGTTTGCAATTCACAATTACTTTTTGCACTTTTTTTTCAATCAACTAAAATTTAAAGACAACAATGGAATGTGTGATTTTGAAAACATTCATACTGTTTTGTAACATTCCATTTTGCAAAACCATGTGTGTTAAGAAGCAAGCAACTCACCATAAGACAACTCTTTACATTTAAACAAGGAGATTCAAATAACTAAAACCCAACACTGTGTTTCCCATTGACAATTATTTTGTGCACTTTTTTTTTTCGATCAACTGAAATAAAAACACAACAATAGAATGTGTGATTTTGAAGACATTCACACTATTTTGTAACATTTCATGTTATAAAATCATGGGTGTTAAGAAGCAAGCAACCCACCATAAGACAACCCTTTACATTTAAACAAGGAGATTCAAATAATTGAAACCCCAACATTGTGTTTCCCATTGACAATTATTTTGTGTACTTTTTTTTCAATCGACTAAAATTAAAACACAACAATGAAATGCTTGATTATGAAGACATTCATATTGTTTTTAATATTCCATGTTGCAAAACCGTGGGTGTTAAGAAGCAAGAAACCCACCATGATACAACCCTTTACATTTAAACAAGGAGATTCAAATAACTGAAACCCAACACTATGTTTCCCATTCACAATTATTTTATGCAATTTTTTTTCAATCGACTAAAATTTAAACAGAACAATTGAATGTGTGATTTTGAAGACATTCATACTATTTTGTAACATTCTATGTTGCAAAACTATGGGTGTTAAGAAGCAAGCAACCCACCATGAGACAACCCTTTACATTTAAATAAGGAGATTCAAATAACTGAAACCCAACATTGTGTTTCCCATTGACAATTATTTTGTGCACTTTTTTTTTTCAATCGAATGAAATTTAAACACAACAATGGAATGTGTGATTTCGAAGACATTCATACTATTTTGTAACATTCCATGTTGCAAAACCGTGGGTGTTAAGAAGCAAACAACTCACCATGAGACAACCCTTTACATTTAAACAAGGAGATTCAAATAACCGAAACCCAACAATGTGTTTTTCCATTTACAATTATTTTGTGCACTTTTTTTTTTCAATGGTGCAAAATTTAAACACAACAATAGAATGTGTGATTTCGAAGATATTCATACTATCTTGTAACATTCCATGTTGCAAAACCATGGGTGTTAAGAAGTAAGCAACCCACCATGAGACAACCCTTTACATTTGAACAGGGAGATTCAAATAACTGAAACTCAACACTATGTTTACCCATTTACAATTATTTTGTGCACTTTCTTTTTCAATCGAGTGAAATTTAAACACAACAATGGAATGCGTGATTTTGATGAAATTCATACTATCTTGTAACATTCCATGTTGCAAAACCGTAGGTGTTAAGAAGCAAGCAACCCACCATCAGACAACACTTTACATTTAAATAGGGAGATTCAAATAACTGAAACCCACCATTGTGTTTTCCATTTACAATTATTTTGTGCACTTTTTTTTTCAATCAAGTGAAATATAAACACAACAATGAAATGTGTGATTTCAAGGACATTCACACTGTTTTGTAACATTTCATGTTGCAAAACCCTGGGTGTTAAGAAGCAAAGCAACCCACCATGAGAAAACCCTTTACATTTAAACATGGAGATTCAAATAATTGAAACCCAAACACTGTTTTTCCCATTTAAAATTATTTTGTGCATTTCTTTTTTCAATCGAGTGAAATTTAAACATAACAATGGAATGTGTGATTTGGAAGACATTCATACTATCTCATAACATTCCATGTTGCAAAACCATGGGTGTTAAGAAGCAAGCAACCCACCATGAGACAACCCTTTACATTTAAACAAAGAGATTCAAATAACTGAAACCCAACATTGTGTTTTGCCAATTACAATGATTTTTTGCACTTTTTTCTTCAATTATGCAAAATTTAAATACAACAATGAAATATGTGATTTTGAACCATTTATAGTGTTTTGTAACATGCCATGTTGCAAAACCATGGGTGTTAAGAAGATATCAACCAACCATGAGACAACCCTTTACATTTGAACTGGGAGATTCATATAACTGAAACCCAACACTGTGTTTTCCCAATAGTAATTATTTTGTGCAATTTTTTTTTCAATGGTACAAAATTTAAACACAACAATGGAATGTGTGATTTGGAAGGCATTCATATTGTCTTGTAACATTCTATGTTGCAAAAATGTGGGTGTGAAAAAGCAAGTAATCCACCATAAGACAACCCTTTACATTTAAACAGGGAGATTCAGATAACTGAAACCCAACAATGGGTTTTCCATTTACAATTATTTTGTGCACTTTTTTTTTAATTGATTGAAATTTAAACACAACAATGGAATGTGTGATTTTAAAGACATTCATACTATTTTGTAACATTCCATGTTGCAAAATAGTGGGTGTTAAGAAGCAACCAACCCACCATGAGACAACCCTTTACATTTAAACAAGGAGAATAACTGAAACCCAGCACTGTGTTTCCCATTCACAATTATTTTGTGCACTTTTTTCTTTCAATCTATTGATATCAAAACACAAAAATGGAATGTGTGATTTTGAAGACATTCATACTGTTTTGTAACATTCCACATTGCAAAACTATGGGTGTTAAGAAGCAAGCAACCCACCATGAGACAACCCTTTACATTTAAACAAGGAGATTCAACTAACTGAAACCCAACACTGTCTTTACCATTCACAATTATTTTATGCATTTTTTTTTTCAATCAACTAAAATTTAAACACAACAATGGAATGTGTGATTTTGAAGACATTCATACTATTTTCTAAAATTCCATGTTGCAAAACCATGGGTGTTAAGAAGCAAGCAACCCACCATGAGACAACCCTTTACATTTAAACAAGGAGATTCAAATAACTGAAACCCAGCAATGTGTTTCCCATTCACAATTATTTTGTGCACTATTTTTTTCAATCAATTGAAATTGAAACACAACAATAGAATGTGTGATTTTGAAGACATTCATATCCTTTTGTAACATTCCATGTTGCAAAACTATGGGTGTTAAGAAGCAAGCAACCCACCATGAGACAACACTTTACATTTAAACAAGGAGATTCAAATAACTGAAACCCAACATTGTGTTTCCCATTCACAATTATTTTGTGCACTTTTTTTTTCAATCGACGAAAATTAAAACACAACAATGGAATATGTGATTTTGAAGACATTCATACTATTTTGTAATATCTCATGTTGCAAAACTGTGGGTGTTAAGAAGCAAGCAACCCACCATGAGACAACCCTTTACATTTAAATAAGGAGATTCAAATAATTGAAACCTAGCACTGTGTTTACCATTCACAATTATTAATTTTATACACTTTTTTTTCAATCGACTGAAATTTAAATACAACAATGGAATGTGTGATTTTGAAGACATTCATACTATTTTGTAATATTCCATGTTGCAAAATCGTGGATGTTTAGAAGTAAGCAACCCACCATGAGACAACCCTTTACATTTAAACAAAGAGATTCAAATAACTGAAACCCAACACTGTGTTTCCTATTGACAATTATTTTGTGCTTTTTTTTTTCAATCAAATGAAATTTAAACACAACAATGGAATGTGTGATTTCAGAAACATTCATACTATTTTGTAACATTCCATGTTGCAAAATGGTGGGTGTTAAGAAGCAAGCAACCCACCATGAGACAACCCTTTACATTTAAACAGGGAGATTTAGATAACTGAAACCCAACACTGTGTTTCCCATTTACAATTATTTTGTGCACTTTTTTTTTCAATGGTGTAAAATTTAAACACAATAATAGAATTTGTGATTTTGAGGAGACATTCATACTATCATGTAACATTCCATGTTGCAAAACCGTGGGTGTTAAGAATCAAGCAATCCACCATGAGACAACCCTTTACATTATAGCAAGGAGATTCAAATCACTGAAACTCAACACTGTGTTTCTCATTGACAATTATTTTGTGTACTTTTTTTTTCAATCAATTGAAATTAAAACATAATGGAATGTGTGATTTTGAAGACATTTATACTGTTTTGTAATATTTCATGTTCCAAAATCGTGGGTGTTAAGATGCAAGCAACCCACCATGAGACAACCCTTTACATTTAAACAAGGAGATTCAAATAACTGAAACGCAGTACTGTGTTTCCCATTGATAATTATTTTGTGCACTTTTTTTTTTCAATTGACCAGAATTTAAACACAACAATGGAATGTGTGACTTTGAATACATTCATACTATTTTGTAACATTCCATGTTGCAAAACCATGTGTGTCAAGAAGCAATCAACCCACCATGAGACAACCCTTTACATTTAAACAAGGATATTCAAATAATTGAAACCCAACACTGTGTTTCCGATTCACAATTATTTTGTGCACTTTTTTTTTCAATTGACTGAAATTAAAACACAAGAATGGAATGTGTGATTTTGAAGACATTCATATTGTTTTGTAATATTCCATGTTGCAAAATCATGGGTTTTAAGATGCAAACAACCCACCATGAGACAACCCTTTACATTTAAACAAGGAGATTCAAATAACTGAAACCCAGTATTGTTTTTCTCATTCACAATTATTTTGTGCACTTTTTTTTTCAATCGACCAGAATTTAAACACAATAATGGAATATGTGATTTTGAAAACATTCATACTGTTTTGTAACATTCCATATTGCAAAACCATGGGTGTTAAGAAGCAAGCAACCCACCATGAGACAACCCTTTACATTTAAATAAGGAGATTCAAATAACTAAAACCCAACACTATGTTTCCCATTCATAATTATTTTGTGCACTTTCTTTTTGAATCGACTAAAATTTAAACACAACAATGGAATGTGTGATTTTGAAGAAATTTAGACTATTTTGTAACATTCAATGTTGCAAAATCGTGGGTGTTAAGAAGCAAACAACCCACTATGAGACAACCCTTTACATTTAAACAAGGAGATTCAAATAACTGAAACCCAACACTATGTTTCCCATTCACAATTATTTTATGCACTTTTTTTTTCAATCGACTAAAATTTAAACACAACAATGGAATGTGTGATTTTGAAGACATTCATACTGTTTTGTAACATTCCATACTGCAAAACCATGGGTGTTAAGAAGCAAGCAACCCACCATGAGACAACCCTTTACATTTAAACAAGGAGATTCAAATAACTGAAACCCAACACTGTGTTTCTCATTCACAATTATTTTGTGCACTTTCTTTTTCAATTGACTGAAATTAAAACACAACAATGGGATGTGTGATTTTGAAGACATTCATACTGTTTTGTAACATTCCATGTTGCAAAACCATGGGTGTTAAGAAGCAAGAAACTCACCATGATACAACCCTTTACATTTAAACAAGGAGACACAAATAACTGAAACCCAACACTGTGTTTCCCATTCACAATTATTTTGTGCACTTTTTTTTTCAATCGACCAAAATTTAAACACAACAATCAAATATGTGATTTTGAAGACATTCATACTATTTTGTAGCATTCCATGTTGCAAAACCATGGGTGTTAAGAAGAAAGAAACCCACCATGAGACAACCCTTTACATTTAAACAAGGAGTTTCAAATAACTGAAACCCCACACTGTGTTTCCTATTGACAATTATTTTGTGCACATTTTTTTCAATCGACTAAAATTTAAACGCAATATTGGAATGTGTGATTTTGAAGACATTCATACTGTTTTGTAACATTCCATGTTGCAAAACCGTGGGTGTTAAGAAGCAAGCAACCCACCATGAGACAACCCTTTACATTTAAAAAAGGAGATTCAAATAACTGAAACCCAACACTATGTTTCCCATTGACAATTATTTTGTGCACTTTTTTTTTCAATCGACTAAAATTTAAACACAATAATGGAATGTGTTATTTTGAAGACATTCATATTGTTTTGTAACATTCCATGTTGCAAAACGGTGGGTGTTAAGAAGCAAGTAACTCACCATGAGACAACCCTTTACATTTAAACAAGGAGATTCAAATAACTGAAACCCAGCATTGTGTTTCCCATTCACAATTATTTTATGCACTTCTTTTTTCAATGGACTGAAATTTAAACACAACAATGGAATGTGTGATTTTGAAGACATTCATACATTTAAAAAGGGCATTCAAGTAATTGAAATACTCCACATTGTGTTTTCCAAATTAAAAATTAAAAGATCTTGTAAAACCCTCTATCTGCAACCGAATCACCCCTCACCTCGATTGGGTCGGTATTCTCCTCCAACTCCTTCGTGTGCACTCCACACTTCAGCTTACAAATTTGATTTGCTCACTTTTCTCCTCCATCTCTTCCACGTGCACTTAGACCTTTAGCTTTCCCTTTCAATGTGCAAACTGGAAACAAATAGTAATTTCACCTTTCTTTCTCGAAATAGAAAAGGCTCCAAAAAGGTCTGTGTCATTCCACTTTTCCCATGCCAGACAAAATAAACTTGTCGACAAAGCTAAGCCACCCACATTTTTTTCCCGGTAACAGGCGGGAAAACCCACCTAATGGCACAGTTAACTCCTACCTAACCATCATCGAACGTTTACTCCTATCTGTCGATTTACTCAGTGATCGCCCATTTGGTGGGCCTTGCACTACGATGTCTCATCATGTAATGTATGTTTCCATGTATATTGTTATGTATGTTTTTATGCATTTTTGTATGTACATAGGTGCTTTTTGTCTAGTAGTTAGCCATAGCAGTAAACTTATGGAATCTGTATTGCATGTGCAAAAACTTGATCCAGAGACACATTTCCATTAATTTCTCACCTAAACCTAATGTTCAACCCAGTCATCAAAGACCGAATGTGAAATTGAATTTGTTATTTTCATTGGATAAAGTGATTGAAATATGCACTTGTTAACGTAATCAATGAAAGAGTAGTCATATACATTTATAACAATACTGTCAGTTGTTGAAACATTTATTTATACATTGAAGAGTCTTAATCGCTAAAAAAGCCAGTGACTGAAAACTAGAAACAACTATGCAGTTTATC
The DNA here is from genome assembly GCA_007258455.2 of Sequoia sempervirens. NCBI lineage: Eukaryota > Viridiplantae > Streptophyta > Pinopsida > Cupressales > Cupressaceae > Sequoia > Sequoia sempervirens. The sequence goes on along the minus strand of VDFB02358134.1, from coordinate 187,588,208 downwards.
GGCGTGAGATAGGTATAGTGGTGAAATGTGGACCAACAAGTCCACAAGAAAAGCATATTAGCTAATAAAGACCGTCCCCATAAGAATAGGCATGACGATCTAGTCTTTTGGATGATAATCAAGATCAAAGGAGGTAGTTGAGAACAAGTAGTTATTTATTAAGAATCTGAATAGAAATAAATGTCTTATCACCCTTATAGCATAAGAATAAACATGCAAGGCTAGTTCCTTGGGTATTAACTGATTCTAAGAAAGTGACGCTCTACTATAAAAAGTAACTGTTCTAACTCTTGAATAGAAAATTAAGAAAACATTAAAGAAAAAGACAATATATGTTAGTTTAAAAGTTTTATGAGACTTATTTTATTGATCAATGAGAATTTGAACATTCTTATAAATTTATTTTTAATTAGTTCTTAGTCCCAGTCCAAGGGAGGAGCAAGGGCCTACTTAAACCTAAAGAGGATAGATCGCCTTTGTGGTATTTCTAGATTAGATTCATTCCAGTGATTATTAATCTAGAAGTAATTTTGGTTTCACACTTTCTTCTTGATAGTAGTTAGTGCATTACCTATAAGAGTTTAATGTGTGGTATTTGACATTGTTTAGTTTTTTTTTAATATTTTGTGATTGCTTTATTTTTAGTTATTTGTTTGATATGTTTTGAGGTAAAAGATCTAAGATTAATTTTGTACTTAGACTAGACTTGCTTTGATATAAACAATATAGAATTTTCATAGAAGTAATTTAATTATTTTGATTTCCTAATAGAAAGAGCTATTAATCAAAGACTTATTTTCCCTATTACAAGTATTCTTTTACATTGCTCCATATTGAAATTATTCAAATTAAAGTGGAGGTTCAAAGAACCTCATCACTTTTTGGAATTATTGATGGCAACTATAGGTATTATATTAAGTGTCAATTGAAATTGATTTTTTTGGTAGGTTTTCAAATTTTTCATTTCAAAATTAGATTTGCTAAAGAAAAAAAGTTATTTGAGTGATAATAGACCTTTTTTTTTGGATAATTGAAGTGAAACATGATAGGGATTTTTCCATTACACACCAGTTTAAGAGAGAACTAGGTTAATATTCCTTTTTAGATTTTTTTTTTTTTATATGTATAAGGAGGCAAACAAACCCTAGAGGAAGATTTATCCATTAGATTTCCAACAACAAGCCATTAGTAGTGAAAATGAGGTTGGGCAAGAAGAAACCAAAGAAGGGGAATCAAAACTCATCACTTGAATCCTTGGAACTATAACTAGGGGAAAATCCACCAATTCAACAAATGTTTGAACTAAGGCTTGAGATCAAATATAAAACAAGTGGTTCTCAATATACTTCGAGATTTGTGAAAGATAGGGAGGCGATCTATTTGTAAAACATGGGAGACAACGGAAATGATATAAAGAATATGTGGAATCACATCAAAATAGCCTTTATTCATCCCATAATACTAAACCCAGAAGAGGAGGCTCCTAAAAAAAAATATCCCCATTTATAGTACATACCTTTAGGGATATAACTTCACATGACCCTAACAAGTTCTCATTTGAATTCAAAGTGTTTTGTTAAACACATGATTATGGAATTGATAACTAGAAATTAAAATGATTTCCCTCCACTCTCAGAGATTCAACATCATCCACACATGGGATAAGATGGGAGCATAATTCCTAGACAAATATCAAGATTATTGCAGGCTATAGGATCATAAAGAACTTTTAAAAATGAACTACAAAAAGGATGAAAATATAGATGATGGTCTTGATAGATTTATCTTTGTCCATCACCAACATGGGATTGGGTTAGATACGATGTTGAGCAAAACCTATTTTGGAGAGGATTAGATGACGAATATTGAGAGGCCTTAAACATAATGGGGATAGGAAATGTGATTAAACTAGGAATCCCATAATTTGTGGAGCTCTGTTGAAATTACTCATGAATGAGGCTTGTGATTAGGCAAGTTAAACAAGGAAAATGACACAATGAGATAGGTTAGTTGATGGAGGAATTTGGAAACCTAAAAATATATATATCTTCATATGTTTTAATACAACCTTGGATGTAATTCGAGCAAAATCCAAAATTGGAAAACCTATAGCCACAAATTGCCTAAGATGTAATGATAAAAATGTGTTTTGTGATTATCCTCTAGGAAAAAAAGATGTTTGTAGCATTTATGAGAGGTCACTTTATTGGTTGATGTGACTTAATACTTGCAATTAAAAATTGCATGAAGGAAAGTAGTCAATTTGAAGAACAATTTAGGGAAAATACAAGGGAATAAATTTTCTTACAACCAATACTCAATCAATTTGATTCACGAGCCCCTATGAATTGGTTTGCTAATCAATGAGATATACCACATTCAAATCCACAATGTCCACAACAATGGGGACCATATTTTTGGACCCCATAAGATTGGACTAATGAACCATGGACTAACCCACAACGGGCTAACCCACAACGGACTAACCAACTTCAAAAACAATGGAAGTCTTAGCAAATGTATAAGAAAGAATACCAAACATACTCAAACCACTTCAAAATGACTAGGAAAATAAAAATTAATTGATTAATGTATGGAAAATCTAAATAATTTTAGACATGTTGCTTAGGATTGTTGATTGTCTTTGATGATTCCAAGATACTATGTTTTTGTAAGCATAATCCTTTTCTTTGATAATGTTGGACATCCTCATACTCAATGTATTCAATCTAAATTTGGGATTTTTTTATTCTTATTGTTCCTCAAGAGATTTTGATGATTCACACTCAATGTATGGATCTTCATGATCACCATGAAATTTTGTTGATTATGCTATGCTTTGATTATTTGCTAGGAAGTTAAGAGTAGAAGACCCTTGTTCATTGGTGATGATGTTGAAAATAGGAGACTCTTATTTTGAAGATCATCTACATGTCCATAAAAAGGAAGCATCTCATAGGTAGATGTATGTGTGCTTGGTATATGGATTTGGTCTTCTTTTGAAAAACTTTGGATATCTCGGAAGATACTCACCAAGTCATTTTAGTATTTCAATGATAGGGATTCTTGATTTTGACTTTGTTTGGAGTTATCTTTGGTACGCTTTGGATCATATTCTTGACATGGATAAATTTTAAAGAATGGATTATTTACAAAGGGCTCTTGGATTTCTTTGAAACATGAACATGTAAGTGATGGATCTTGGCTTAGATTCTCTTCAATAGATATGGATATTGGTTTGAAAGTCTCTTGGCCTTCAAGTGAATATAGATCAAATAGTGTGTTAAGAATCTCTTCAATATTTGCAACCATGGGGTCGAATGATGTTAATATATCTTGGAATATACCATTGCTATAAATTGGTGGAAGATGTTGATCATGCTTTGAAAAAGAGTCTTGAGGTATGCTAACATTCTTAGTGGATGGGGTAGAGACATCATCAATGTTTTAAACCATGAGATAAAATGATGTTAATATTTCTTGAAATGGATCATTGCTAGACATTGGTGAAGGATTTTGATCATTCTTGGGAAGTGACTCTTGATGTATGTCAATTTTCTCATTGTGTAATGTAGAGAGATTGTCAATGTGATCATTTCTAGATGAATTTTGAATGTTATCCTCAACGATTTTTTCTCCTTGATCAATGAGGTCTTGGATGAGATTTTTGAGTTGAATGCAACTTGATGTTTCATGAGCTTTTGCTCTATGATATTCACAATAATCCTTTCCCTTATCCCATGAGAGGTTAAAGATAGTTTGTAATTAAATGTTCTTGGAAGAGTGATGAGTTTTGCATGAACTAGTTTGTTTAACACCACCTCAATCAACTCCCCTAAAGGAGTGTACTCACATTTGATGGTGTTATGAAATGGAAAGTATTGTTGCTGTTGTTGTGATGACTATTTATTTTCAATGTTTTAATGTTGTTGATGACATTGTTGATGTTGTGGTTGTTGATATGCACCATTTTGAGTTTGTTGAAGATGAGGTTTATGTGGATATTGAATGATTTTTTGAGGTGTGAATGTATCCATCCCATAATTCACCAAGTGTGAATTTGACATGTTCATATTTGATATGTTTGTGTTTGGTATGTTCATGTTTGACATGTTCATATTTGGGATGTATTGGTTTAGTGAACTAATGTTGTTTTGATAAAGACTCATCCCTTGATTTCTTGTTTGATAGAATGGTATGTTTTGACATTGATTGACATCTATCATATGACAAGGTGTTCCAAAGTTTTGACTATGTATACCCACATTTGTTATATCATTGAAGTTCGTAGGATATGTTGACCCTATGTATGAATTGTAGGGAAGTGAGTTTGGATAAGTGATTGGAATTTTCATATTTTCAAGATTAAATTTTCAAGACCTCTAGGATAAATGTTTGAATGATGAAGGAAGGTGTCAATCCTAGAAGATGTTTGATGCAAAGGTCCTTTGTTGAAATACCTTGATTGCCTCAAATTTTGCTAATGATAACACTTTGAAAGGCTTCTAGGATCAAAGATGGATGACTTTGTGGATGGATGAAATAATGAAACCTTTAACTTTGACAACACTTAGGACTAGATTAATTTCTTGGATTTTTGATTTTTTGATGATGATTATGAACTTACTACTTTGGGAGTAGACTTGTGACTCCAAAGTGAGTTTTTCCAAGATGATTTTTCTAATTCAACCTAAACACCATGAAAAGAGAACATTTCCAAGTATAGAGCTAAATTAGTTGATAGGACGAAAGGTTCAAGCCTAAGTGATTTATGTTAAGTTGCAAGTTTTTTTGTTTTGAGATGAGATGTTTTGATGGGGGTTTGATAGATGATGTTTAAAGTTTGAAGTTTGAAGGTAATTTTTATCCAATGAAAACTCACAAAGTGTTTTGATAAAAATGATGGTGAGTAAGGATTTCCTTGTTTGCTTGTCTTGAAGGTTATTTGATTGAAGCAAGCATATCCAAGTTTATATCAATGAATAAAACCTTGTGTTGCATTAAACTTTGGTAGTTTGAATGTTTTCTTTAAGAACTTGGAATTTGATTTAAGCTTTGTTCTTTTTACCACACAAAATCTTGGTTATGTTTATTACTAAGATGTCTACAAAAGCATGTTGTTTCTCACAAAAGCACAATATTGTGAAAATAAAAGAATGTTGATTTGTAGTTACCCAGGTTTACTTTGAAAAAATGCACAAAGATGTAGGCAATAGGATTAGGATGCATACAAAGATATTGTTTTGATAAAAAAAAATACTTAGATGCATACAAAGGTATAATGTATTTCAAGTGCATAACAATATGTTCAAAGGGTGAAAAATATTGATCATAACCTATTTAATGTTTGTTTAAGTGTTTGAAGATTTTGCAAACAATGTGTTAAATTGACTCGATTGGAAAAGGGAGATATGTTGCAAGCATTTTTCCACAAAGCCTACTAGCAATAGATCGATAGAACAAGAAAAGTACAACCTAATTAGTCATGCAGGTTTATCTTCTTAATTTGTGCTTGCTAGTAAAATATCGCACATAGAATGGATGGATAGAGTATGCACGCGTACATGATCCACCTCTTACCTTGGAAGGAAAAGTTCCTTGCAAGATGTTTTTCACCTCAACCATGGTTAGTACATAGAAAGTAACTTCATGGAACAATGCTATTCCATTGCACCTCCTTAAGAAGATGTTTGATGGTCTTAGGCTTACTAAAACATGGGATTCATAGTGGGTGAGACTCCATGAACACTGTCAACTACATAAGCATGATATGGAAATATCATCTCCCCATGTACAGAATCATCTGAGCCTATGAAAGGAATGCATAGCAGTTACATATGCAGACCAAACGATAAATTTTTCTCTCATCCAATTTCTATAGTGCACCAGAAAACATCGCTTGAGGTTGAACCCTTAGGTGATGATATCCCAAGGTAGGCCTCCTAATAATGATAGGAAGGATCCATGTTGATGACTTTCTCGTCACACAAGATTGCATGTATTGTGAGGGGAGAGGATACGATAGCAATTCCTTCAGCTAAAAAGAAAAAAAATGCAAATTGAATATGTTTCTCTCCACCCAAGATCACACAAGGCATGAGGGGAGAGGATATGCATCTACAATCTACCAAACAAAGAAATCAAAGCACACACTCTTGTTCTTTTTAAAACGTGCACCAAAAACAAACTATGATTCATTTTATCCCCATGTTCAAAGTGCAAGTTGTTGGTTATTTTAAGCCCAAATGAAGATGAAATTTGATTGTTCAAATTTTTAAGCACCAATTTGAAATGTGAAAGTTACTTGTTCAGTTTTAAACACCAAATTGAAAGATAAAATTTGTTTTATGAACACCAAATCAAATGTTTCTAGGAATAAAGCTTAAAACAAGCATTAAAAAACACTATTCCAAATGCCACACACTACAAATATTAGATAAGATCAAGAAACCAAGAAGATGTTAGGGTTGGCACAACATTTAAGCATCAAAATCAACCTAAATCATGCAAATTAGACCCCTATTGGACTTGAAAAAAGTGTTGCACTGTGAAATAAAGGCATGGGACTATCATAAATGCAAAGGTATGCCAGAAAGGGAAAAGGTGTAGGTTTATGAAAAAGGAACCCTTTTATGGACAAAGGTGCCCCTTCAGGTACAAAGGTGCCCTTCTTTTGAAAAAAGTGCGAAAACAATTACAAAAGTGTAGATCTTTTAGTTTACAAAAGTGTGGAGCTTTTATGGAAGTGTGGAGCTTTGAAAAAGGCATTGTGTTATCCTTGAAACCTGCAAATCTGATAAATACTCAATAAAATGGATTAGATAGGGGCCTAGGGTCCCATTAGGTGTGCCAATTGGTGAATATGTAAACAGAACTAATCAAATAACATTGAAAAAAAGAAAATTAAACACGATAATGATCAATCAGAGACATACTCTCAATGAAATTTGATTACACAATAATAGAAAGACTCAATTCAAAGAAATAAACATGAAATTGAACCTAAAATAGTATGCAAACCTCTCAATCCCATTGTGGATTAATGCATAATGAGTGGATGTGGATGTGGATGGCTTTGTTTATGCATTATCCATTGATGCGCAAAAGATTTGTTGATGATGATCTAATAAATGTACTCAAATTTCTCCAAGTGAGTGATCAATTTGAGAGAATAACTTTGCTACGAAGATTGTCGATGAATTGATAGGAAATAGGTCTAGTATTTATAGATTTGAGAGATGTTGATCAATGGTGAGGATTGAATTGGGGGATCAAGGGATGAAATTGAATGAGAGATGAAGACATGGATCAAGGATTGAATCAAGGATTGAATCAAGGATTGAGATTACCTGGTGGCATGGATCAAGGATTAGATCAATGGTCTAAAATCCATGAGACTCAACAGATTCCCTTGAGTTTAGGAATCCATGTGAGAGATACTTCCATTTGGAGGGAAATATTTGAATTTGAAAAGGGATTACTCTAAGGGAATATTTGTGTGGAAGTTGGAGAGTTGGAGGAAAATTAGGCAATTAAATAATTCATGAAAATCATTTAATTGTGCAAGTTGGAAGAATTAGGACCTTTAATTAAATAATTGAGAATTATTTATTCAAGTGGGATTATGACATTTAAATAAATAATTTGACATTATTTAATCAAAACAAGAGAAAATGATGAATTATGATGAACTAATCAAATAACCTTAGTTTTTTAATTAATAGGAGAAAAAGGTGAATTTAACTAAATAATTGGACATTATTTAATTAAATAAATGAAATAAATGATAATGATAAGAAAATGATGTTAGTAATCAAAATTAGGATATGTGATATGCTTAGGACATGTTTAAGTGTCAGTAGTTACACTCGATCTACTCTAAGTGCACAAGATCAAGTGATTTTGTTTCAATTCTTAATGTGTACCAATTCCTTTTTGTTCAATAGGATGTTATTGTGTGACCCACTCCGTTGTAAATTCTCAAGTAAATGTGATTTCATTTATATTCTATATGCTTGGGAATGCCAATAAGTTGTATGTAGTGTGAATGTGTCACCCACTAACCTATAACTCAATATATGGAGTTTTAACTTATAGTATTTATGGATGTCAATGCATTTTTGTTCTACAATGCGATTGTTACACCCAATCTACTCTAACTACACAAGATCAAGTCTTTTCAAGTCTCTTCTTAATGCCTAGCAATGCCTATTTGTTCTACAGGATGTAATTGTGTAATGCACTTTTAATTTGTTCTTCAATTTACTCATTTAACTCATATACAAATGCTGGTATACATTTGTATATATATATATATGTCTATATCTATATATAGTTATGTTTCAAATACATTATTCTATTTCTTTACATTTTTTGGTATACATTTGTAGTTATATATGTGAATTTAAACATAATATATATATATATATATATATATCATTAGAATAGGTTTACATATATGTTTATTTAAATGTGTTCTTCATTTCAATCTTATAAAAATGTTGGTATATTCAATTGAAACTTGTTTAGATTGTGTCTTGTTCACCCTGCTTGAATGGTGTGCAATTTCAATACATGTTTGCCTCATCCCATTCTTCCTTCAATGACTCAAAAATGGTGACTTTCACTTCAAAGGTATACACTTTATTTAATATACTTTCTCTTATAAGGTAAAAATTACTACATGTCTTTGATTAATGCCTCCTTTCATTTGTTCTTGTAGGACTGAGTTGGAGAAATTCACCATATAGTTCACTGCAACAAGCCACATCATTGGCCATCTCCATTTGATAGAGGTGAGGTTTTTAACCTCACTAAGGTTGTACCATTGTCTACTGTCAGTTGTTGCTTCTTTCTTTGTATTATTTATTTGATTTATAATGGGTGTGTTGTGTTATGTAAGTTGAAGGTTATGATTTTTTATTAGTGATTTTGAATAGAATATTTAAAGTGTTTTTTGTGGTTTTCCATAGTTTGAAGGTTCTCTTACTTTCTTGGTGCATCCACAATGTGCTCAATGAAGTATATGGCATTTGGGGAGTTTATGAACACTCCCAAATTTTTTGTTCATAAATACAATCACTTTTTCAAAGGAAAATATGGTTATGTTCAAGCATCACTATGACTTTAATGGGTTTAATATTTTTGTTTAATTTCTATCTATACCTATATATCTATCTAACTTTCAATCTATCTATCAATCTATGTATCTGTGATCAGTGAAATTATCCTATCCGAAGTGATGCAAAACAACATGTAAAGACAAGGAAAACAACACTAACACCTCAAGATAGGGCTACATTAACTCAAACAAAACAAAGATAACAAAAAGCTGATTTTTACCTTGTTCAAGTTGATCTTTGGTTGGCCCTTGGGTGGTTGATAATGTATACTCCTTGATGGCACACGATCTAATATGATATGTAAAATGATGAGGATTCAATGACAATTCAAATGAGAGATGTGGGTATGTGTGAAAGTGAACCAAATGGATACAATGCAAGCTTGAAGATATGCAACAATGGTGGATGAGAGTTAAAAATGCAAGTGTTGAAGTTGCTTGAATGTTGTGTTATGAAAATGTGATTGTGATAATGCATAATGTCTGAATGAAAGAGAAATCCTCCATATTTAGGGGATAATTCTCTAGAGGATTGGACGGTTGAGATTTTGTCAACATGGGCAAGATGAAGGGTTGTGGTGAGTTGAGGACTCACAAGCCCTCAAATCTTGCCATGTGGAGGATGAAGTGTCAAGAGGAAAAATGAGGTGGAGAAGGAGATATGACGTGGAGGTACTTGCAAGTACCTTGGGATGTGACTGATGTGACCTTTCAATGATCCACATGGGGAAGAGGAGAGCCTTGGAGGAATAAAAGTGAATTTAAATTCACATGATTGGGGATATCTTAAGGATAAGGAAAGGTTCCCAAAAAGGAAGCTGAGAAGTACCTTAGATAAGATAAGGTGATGAGAGCATCAGAATACTTTCATTTAAAGCATTTTATGTTTAAAAGACCTGTTATTTTTGTTAATTGACATAACTGGCAGTAGACTATAGATTAACATATTTACTTAGTTTGCTTCATGTTTAGCTAAATTAGTGGATATATTTGAAGTAATGGTTTATGTTAATTATGTTAGTTTATGACAATGTTAGCTGAGATAATTATGTTGTGTTGATCTTTTAGTACCATAATTGTTATCCTTTTCTTAAGGGTTTTGAATAGGGTATTCTAAAGATTGATGATATGGTTAAAATCTCTGTTTAATCACGATGAATGACTACACCATAGATGAGCCCTGCTAGATGATGAGTCACTCAAAGTCCAAATCAACTTCTTTATAGTCGGTTATGGAACTTTTACTTCCAACACCAATCTAGCATAGTTCTCTTTAGTCCAGTTTCAGTTTTGTTTTAGTTTAATTGTAATCTTTAGTTCGGATGCCTTAAATCTTGGCAGTTAATGCCATGTTATGTTTTCAATAAGGATATGTTTATAAATATCCATGTTTCAGTTTTAGATAGGAATTAGATAATTTCAATCAAATTTCTGTAATTTAACAACAATACTTTGTTCTGCATTCTACTTTTGATCAATGGGAAGGAAAGCAAGAAGTTAATTGAATACCTGTGTTAAGGGATCTTACCTGAGGAAGAGCAGGGCTCGCTCAACGTTTTTAATGATCTTGTGTTGGTATTTTGTTAAGTTATGCTATTTCTAATTCATACATATTAAATTTGAAGTAGATGATAATTTTGAATTGTTAAGTTGTTAAATCATTTTCTGACTTAGTGAATGATAAATTATAGATAGTTACTTCTGCTCGAATTACCTTTCAAAGTTTCAGTTTATTATGATTAGATTAAGTTGTCAAAATTGTTAGATTCAGTTGTTAATCGGGTTTATCAGATTAATTGGATTTAGATGTTGTTCAAAGTAGTTAAGTTTGGTGTTTATTTATTAAGTTTCATTAGAAGTGATGATCAAAACTTATGAAAAGGTGAAGTTGGAGTTTATTGAAAATTTGTTCATGGAGATTAGTTTTTATGTTTTCTAAGAGTAATTGTCATTTCGTCACAATTCATTTATTCTCTTAAAATAGTGTTTAAATTCCAACAATTAATTATTGATTTCTTTTAAAGCAAAATATAATTAATTTGGATTCCATATTTTAAATTAAGAGTTAAAGTAATCATTAGTTATCTCCATTTGTTGGTCTAAATCAAGTTCAATAAAGTCAAAAATAAGTCAACAAAATTTTAAATTAGAAAATAAGATAGAAATAAACCTTACGAATCAGTCGCTACAATTTAGCTTCTGAGAGCTCCTGAAAGCTCTTGAAGGACTGGAATAGATACCTGAAGTCACTATTTACAGTGCAAAACCCCCCCAAAAGTTTGTGACAACCATCCTTATTACATATAGCTCTGAGACACACTTGGTTCGATACATAATTGATTAAATGATGCAAGTTGTGACATCAACAACCTTTCCCATCATTTTTGGTGCTGTTGCCAGGGATTAAACAAGATTTGGCTATTTAGTGTGAAGCCTTAGTGTTGATAAGGAAGAGAGATCTGAATTGTGGATGAGATGAAATAGAGACCATGTAGGGAGGTTTCTTCCATGGAACATTAATTTTCAAAGAAATCTTGATTTTGATCAGGAAGATATTCAACAAGACTAGATCAAAAATCAAGAGGATAATCAAGAACATCTAGTTGAAAATCAAGAAGAAAATAGAAATCCATTTCCAGGAAAAGAAATGGGAGACCAACCAATACACCCCCAAAAAATAGGACCTTTTCAAATCCTAACAATCTTGAAAGACAACTTGATGAACCTCCTATGAAGAACATTTCACCCTCGGTTCTACCTACCTTTAGGGGAAAGACTATAGAAGACCCTGATCAATTCCTGTTTGAATTCAAAATTTTATGCCAAACCTATGATTATGCAAATGATAATCTGAAGTTGGAGTTGTTTCCTTCTACCTTGAAAGAATCAGCTTTAAGATGGTTCATGGGTTTAGGATCAGGAATAATTAGAACTTGGTAGGAAATGGAAACCAAATTCTTGGACAAATACCAAGATTACTATTGAGTAAGGGATAGGAAGAAGGAATTGTTTCAGATGAGGCAATTAGAGGATGAAAGTATGGAAGACTATGCTGATAGGTTCCAATTTGTACATCAAAGGTGTACTAATGGACTAGATAATGAAATCAGCAAAATAATTTTCCTGAGAGGGATTGAAGATGAGTCAAGAGAGTCCTTGAATTTAATGGGAAAGGGAGACATTTACAAACATTCCTTAGATGATATTGTGGAGATCTGTAGGAACTACTCTAGAACTAGATTAGGGACTAGAAACTCTAGAAGGAACAAGGCTCATACCACCGATGTATCAGAGGTAATGGAGGAATTAGCAAACATGAAAACTGATCTACTCCTGCATCTCAACATGCAAGGAGATAAAAAGATCACTAAACCATTGTCAATTTATTGATCCAAATGTAGGGGAAAACACCTTTTGAGAGAATGTCCATTAAATTAGGTTGATATTTGTGAGATTTGTAAAAAACCACACACAATAGGTACTTGTAATCTTTTGGATAGCACAAAAGCAATATGAAGAAACCACCTGTGGTTGAAGAAGAGCTCAATTATATTAGCCAAAGACCTCAAAACCAAGGGTATAACACAAATCAAAGACAATATGGTTCTCAATCAAATTGGAATCAAAACCCATGGAAGAGCCAAAACCAATGGACACCCCACTATCAACCATAACCACCACCTACATATTGGGGACAACAAGAATGGATGAATCCCCAATGGAACCAATCCTGGTGGTAGCTTAACCAACATCCACAATGAAAGGCCAATCAGTCCTCCTGGCAGCAGAATCAAAACCAATTCCAACCATGGCAAAATCAGGGACAAAAATTCCCCTAGGGGCAAACACCTCCAACACTCAATGCCCCTAATCCTCCTAATGACTAGGTGAAACAACCTCAAATGCCGGCTCAACCGGTTGTAAATCCAAGAAACACACATATTGATGCAAGTCCCCCTAATGTGAATGTTATTGATGTTAATGACAAATAGTTGAGAAATTGAACTGTGCAAACTACACCAACTAAGAAAATTCAAGAAAGAGGGGAAAAAAAATATGATTCAACTAAAAAAAAAACCTTGGAGGAAGAACAAATTGTCAACCAAGCTCCCTACCCTAAGAGATTGAAGGAAGAGAAAATCACTCCTGAAATCTCTCCACCTGATAAGATGAATGTAATTGATTCTCAACTTCTTAGAGAGTTGAAAAAGATTAACATAGAGATACCATTGTTACTGGCAATAAGGATATACCAGAGATAACTCAATTAGTTAAATCCCTTTGCATGAAAACTCTAGGAAGGAAAAAGAAAATTCCTTCAACAATTCAAATAGGGACAAAACTTACTGATGTGTTATCAGGAAGACTGCTTCCACATAAATATAATGATCCTGGTAGCCCTATAATAACACTGAGTATTAATGGAGTTGAAATATCAAATGTTCTAATTGATCTAGGAGATGCCATACATTTTATCACATATGATACAGTACAGAAGCTTGGGATGACAACTATTCAACCAACCACAACTATTCTATAGTTAGCTAACCAATCTAGTACAAAACTAGAGGGTGTAATAGAAGAGATCATGGTTACAATAGAAACATGGGATTATCCAATTGAATTTTTGATTCTTAAAGCTAGAAAGAAAGATTTTGGATATCCAATCATCTTAGGCAAACCATGGTTGGCCACTGCTGCCGCTTTAATTGATTGTAGATCTAGAAGCATGATCATTTCAAATGATCAAAAACAAAAAGAATTGTCACTCTAACCCCCAGCACAACCGTCGATTCAACCAAACACTCACCTTTGGGTGGATGAAGATTTAGAGTTGGAAGGTGATGGTATTGTAGAGTTAGCCATGGTTATTATAATTGAACATGTTCAAGAATGTGAAGAACAAGAGTTAAATTCAAAAATTGAAAGAGAAAACTATCAAACAAAATTATATGGACAACACTCTTGTCCTCTAAATACTCTTATTGAGAAATCAATAGATTCCACAAAAGACACCAAGGAGACTATAGTAGCTAGAAATAAAACTCTCAATATCAATTCATCCTTATCCCCAACACAAGAAAAAGAATTGAAAGCCACTTTAGAAACACACACTGAAGCATTTTCTTGGGAACATACAGATATGAGAGGCATCCATCCTTCAATCTGTAGTCATCACACCTACACAAAAGATGTCAGACCAATAAGACAAGGACAAAGGCATATCAATCCTGTTCTTCGAGACATTGTTAAAAAGGAAATTGAGAAGCTGCTTAATGTAGGGTTTATATACCCAATATGTGATATTCAGTGAGTCTCTCCACTAGTTATAGTCCCCAAGAAGAATGGTAAATGGTGAGTATGCATAGACTATCGAGAATTTAATAAAGCTACAAAAAAAGACCATTTCCCATTGCCATTTATCGACCAAGTACTAGATAACCTAGTAGGTAACAACTACTTCTCTTTTCTAGATGGCTTCAGTGGATATAACCAAATCCAAGTAGCCCTTGAAGATCAAGACAAAACAACCTTTACCTGTCCTTGGGGTACGTACACATATACAATCTTACCATTTGGACTATGTAATGCGCCAACCACATTCCAAAGAGCAGTACTTGCAATATTTGCAGATTTCACCACTTCCTGTGTAGAAATTTAGATGGATGACTTTACAGTCCATGCTAAAACATTTGATGAAGCATTAAAAAAATTTGAAAAGGTTTTACAACATTGTAAAGATCATAGGTTATCACTCAATCATGAAAAAAGTTCCATAATGATGATAGAGGGAATTGTTTTGGGACATCACATCTCAAAAGAGGGGATAAAGGTTGATCCCAAGAAAGTTGAGGTCATACAGAACATAGAGATCCCTAAGAACCAAACTGAAGTATGAAGTTTTCTTGGGCATGCTGGATATTACAAAAGATTTATAGTAGGATTTAGTAAAATTGCATCGCCAATGTTTACCCTGCTCAAGAAAGAGGAAGAGTTTGTATGGACAGAGGATTGTTAAAAATCCTTTGAAACAATTAAGATAGCCCTAACAACTTCACCCATTATCAAAGGACCAATTTGGGGAGAACCTTTCCACATTCATGCAGATGCATCTAATTTGGCTATTGGAGCGGTATTAGGCCAAAAAGATGACAATGATGCTATGCATGCAATATATTATGTTAGTAAAAACTTAAATCCCGCTGAGAGAAACTACAAAACAAAGAAGGAATTTTTAGCCATAGTTTATGCCATAAACAAATTTAGGCATTATATTACAGGCTATAAAGTTTATGTACATACAAACCATGTTGCAATCAAATATCTAATGAATAAGGTTGTAGTAGGTGGATGCATTATCAGATGGTTACTATTATTACAGGAATTTGATGTAACTATCATTGATAAGCCTAGAAAAGACCATGTTGTTGCTGACTTTCTTTCTAGAATTATTTTGCAGGATAACCAAGAACCAATGGATGATACATTCCCAGATGAACACTTATTTGCTATATCAATTCACCCACCATGGTTTGTTGATTTGGAAAATTACCTTGTTACAGGAAAATGCCTAAGTCAATTCAGTCATAAGAAAAAAAAGAGATTAATTTGTGAAAGTTCCAGATTTCAATGGATTAATGGTCTTCTATTTAAATTATTCCCTGACCATGTTTTACGCAGATGTGTAACAGAGTTAGAAGCATATGATGTAGTACATGCCTACCATCATGAACCTAAAGGACACTATTTAGTTGTGAGAACAGTTCACAAAATCTTAGGAGCTGGCTACTTCTGGCCATCAATGACAAAGGATGTTTCATTCTTTGTCAAACATTGTGATGAGTGTCAAAGAATGGGAAGGCCCACGCTAACCATGGAGATGTCGTTTCAGCCACAAATAACTCTCGAACCATTTGAAAAATGGGGTACTAATTTTGTGGGACTAGTGGATCCACCTACAAAAGGGCAATGATACATCCTTGTTTGTACCGATTATGCAACAAAATGGGATGAGGTGAAGGAATCACCAGTAAGAAAAGAAGATAAAGTTGTAGACTTTCTGTATAAGAAAATTCTCCAAAGATTTGGTGCACCCAGAGAGATTGTTTCAGACTAGGGACCACAATTTGTATTAGCAATGATGGAAGCATTTTTGGAGAGATACCAAATCACTCATAGAAAATCTTTGCCATATCACCCACAGGTGAATGGACAAGTGGTTGTCACAAATAGAGAGTTAGAGAATATTCTGACAAAAATAGTTTCTTTAAGAAAAATAGATTGGGTAGATAGGCTGGATGAAGCATTATGGGCCTATAACACCACGTGGAAAATGACAACTGGATTCTCTCCTTATGAACTAGTGTATGGAAAGAAACCAGTTATGCCAATAGAATTTGAGTGGAAAACATTGAAAACAATAGTAGAACTTGGGATTGATCTACCAGAAGCAGAGAAAAGAAAATTTTTACAGGTTAATAGACTTGATGAAATGAGAATGGAGGCACTTTAGCACACTGAGGTGATTCAAAAGCAAAGGAAGGAATGTCACAATAAACATATTGTATCCAAGTAGTTCAAAGCAGGATATTGAGCACTATTATTCAACTCCAGATTTGAAGAGTTCAAGGGGAAGTTCCATACAAGATGGTTAGGACCCTATGAAATAAATCAGGTATTTGAAAATGGAGTTGTCCAATTAGTACCAATTGATGGAGAAAAGAGAGTCATGTTGGTGAATGTTCATCATCTAAAAACATATCATAAGCCTGCATCAAAGGAAGAATTTCTAGATGATCTACAACACAAAACTGAACATTTTCTTATCGAAGATATTTATTCCATGAGAGGTCTTTAAACCTTTGAGGAAGGCATGAATAAATAGGGTAAACTGAAAACCAGAAAATGGCAGTTTACCTTGGGAAAAAGAAAGTAAATTGAAAACTAGCAAATGGCAGTTTGCTTTTGGAAAAAAAAAAGATGACTGAAAACTAGAAATGGCGGTCTATCTAAGTTAACTTCTGAAAGATCCTAAAGGCTCCGAAGACTCTGTTTTGCTTGATAGCTCCTAAAGAATCCTGAAGTTCCAAGTTCCTAAAAGCTCCTGAAGAATCTCAATAAACTCGTGAAGGCTCCTAAAGAATTCAAAGGCTCGAAATAAATTAAGGTGTACATTTAATGTAAATATTATTTTTGAATTTTATTTTCTAAGGTAGTTAGGCTGATTTAAAATAAGTAAATATTTATAAGTCTAGACATCTCTGCCATACTGTTAATTAATAAGATAATAAATAACTTTTAATCATTTCAAAAAGTTGCAGATGGTTGATGTAAGGAATGATGTGAGATTAGATGATGCCAGTCAATGATAACAAATCTTTTCATGATTCAGTTGTCTTTTCAAAAAAATCCTCCCAAGTACAGATTGACATGTGTGATGAACGTCGCCAACCTTGCAAATTAAATTGTAAGCTTCATTTTGTGGCGTGTGGATCGTCTGAAGTATTAAAGGAAATAAATGTAGAAAGTTAATGGCACGCCATGTCATTTTCAAATTGGCTGCTCCCAAATCAAGAAATAATCATTCCACATTTTTGGTAAGTAATTCAGACTGCCAGTTGAAGTCCGCCAGTGAATTCTACCATTACAGAGGTCAGCCATTGTTGATAGAGAAAGATGGGGAATAAGAGAAATGCTGAGCTGGAGAAATTCAATCTTGACTCAGAAACTAGAAGATTGCTAGAAGAAGCTGGGTGGCTAAATTTTGTAATGCAATATGAAGGTTTCCAGCTAGAAATGGTTGATGAATTTGTGAGAAACTTTAATGTAAATGTCACCAGAGTAAGAGGAGAGATCAATGAAGTCACCCCAGAAATTATAAGTCAAATTTATGGAATCCCAACTGAAGGAAAACCAGTTAACAAGGGATGGATTAAATTTGAAGAATTGGTGGCTGCGTTTCACCAAGAACCAGAGAGAAGGATGGAAATTCAAATACATAAAGGAGACCAGTGTGGCATAGCTCTTAACAGTTTGGATGAGCCATGGAGAACTGTTGCGACATGGATAATGAAGTTCTTCACCTGCGAAGGACAGTATGGCATGATATTGGGTCTGGGAATGCAACTACTAATACATTTGAGGTATGGCCAAACAAAACCTTTTGCTAGGGTAAATCTACCAAAATTTTTGTTCCAACAAATTTCTTCTATGATTTTGAGAGTAAAATTTAGGGGGAAATCTTCTATAAAATATCAAGGATTAACTCATTTGATAATTAAACACCATTTCTTAAAGAAAGAAATTGGGAAGCTGGGCTGGTTAGAATTTTTGTCTGCACCTATGGAAAAGAAAAAGAGGAAACCAAGAAGGGGACCCATAGCTAAAAATTCAAGGATAAAGGAAGGAGAATCTTCCAAAAAGAGGGGAAAAATAAAATTACAGAAACACCTAGGGTAACCCATGCTAGTTCAAAAAAGAAGCAAGAGGTACATGAGGAAAGCCCTAGCCATGTTGAGACCATAGTGTCCACCCCTGAGGAGACACCTATAGCTCAAACCCCTATTTTGGAAAGCCCAAAAGAAACTGTAGTGGGCCATGAAGAAACCCATATACCAACACATTCTCCTGAGTAGCCTTAGAGTCCCGCTAAAAACCCAATGCCGACTCCTGAAAGAACCCCTATTTTTGAAACTCATGACTCTGCCAAAGAATTAGAGGAACAACCTGAAGAGAAAGAAGCATCAGAAGAGTTTGAAGATGAGGAATCTAAGAGATCCCCTCACCTTCTCCAACTTTTAAGCAAAGGAAAGGAAAAGAACCATTAATTGAAGAAGAAGAATCCCATGAAAAGTTGAATGAAGAAGAGTTAGAAACAAAGGAATTATTAAGGGCTATGAAAATGTCTTGTTTAGAATTTGAATTAGAACACGAAAGGAAAAACATGCAATTCCTTGAAGATAAATTGAGAAGAAAAGAGGAAAAATTGCAACAATCCTTCAACAAAACTTAGGAAATGGAAAGGAAAAAAGAACAAAATGATGCAAGGTTTAGAGAACAACTGAGTAAAACAAAGGATGCCCTGCAACTGGCTAGTATTCAAGAATTAGTAAATGTTGAGGAAATTTCAAAATTGAAAGAAGAATTGCAACAAAATGAAGAGCAATTAAAACAACAATCTACACGGTTTTATGCCCAAGAAGCCTCTACTTCAACAACTCCTCCGTGATACCCTGCTCTGCCTTCCATTATTTTTGAAATTCCTTCTATTCCATTAGATATTCCTCCTCTAGCTTGGCCTAGATATCTCTCATTGACAACCTTGAAATTAAAGGAAGAAAATAAAGTATTAAAAGAGTAGGTACAAAAATTAGAAGAAGAAAAAAATGAGATTGAAAGGAGATTTGAGCAAGTAGTAGAAATCAGTTCTGCGATGCTTTCCATGAGAAGACCAACTGGGATGTATGCTTTATTTCTTAGGGAGAGGTTTCTAGAATGTAGGTTAAATCAATTATCCTTGGGAAGAAGCCTAGATTATGATAATGATAAGGATTTTCTGCAGGACTACTTTAATAGCCACCCAGACATTCAAAATTTAATGTGTGAGTTTTGTCAACATGGATTTTTAATGGGATACAATGATGACTCTATGTTGAATATTTATGTTGGTGAGCTTCAAATAAGATAATTTGTCTCTTTAATGAAAAATTAGATAGAATGGTCAAGAAGGATGGAAAAATATAAAGAGGCTCAGAAAAGGTATGGGTTTCCAATGAGACCTGAAATGCCTCATGCTGGAAATTACATCAAAGTAGTACGATATATAGTAAGGCTAAATCAAGTTAATCTTCTTTATGTTTTAAACTTGTTTGATAGTATTGCATCATTCCAAAATGTTGAGGGAACTCTTTCCCCATTAGCACTACAGTCCTGTGAGGAAAGGTATCAAATCATTCCTGAGATAGTCAGAAGAAGGGTGCCAATAAGTCCAAACAATATCAGCTGGAGTTTGGTCAGAGTTAAACATGTCATCACCTTGATCCAACAACAAAGAGAATTCTGGATCAGCATGAGATTCAAAATGTTGATAATCATTATGCTTACCTAATGGAGTGTTAAAACCATGGTTTGAAAAGCTAATGCGAAACCATGGCTTTGCACTCAATAGCAGATTGCCAGACCAGTACAGGGGACGAGTTTTCATCTGCTGCATTTGGATGGAGGCACTGAACAGGGATAGAGAGAACCCCATAATTATTGATGAGGAACCATGAGGAAATGGTCCAAAACAAATGGGGAAGAAATGACGAGAGCATCAAAATAATTTCATTTAAAGCATTTTATGTTTAGAAGATTTTTTATTTTTGTTAATTGACATAACTGGCAGTAGACTATAGATTAACATATTTACTTATTTTGCTTCATGTTTAGCTAAATTAGTGGATATATTTTAAGTAAGGGTTTATGTTAATTGCGTTACTTTATGATGATGTTAACTGAGATAATTATGCTACGCTGATCTTTTACTACCATAATTGTTATCCTTTTCTTAAGGGTTTTGAACAGGGTATTCTAAAGATTAATGATATGGTTAAACTCTCTATTTAATCATGATGAATGAATAAGCCATATATGGGCCCTGCTAGATGATGAGTCACTCAAAGTCCAAATCGACTTCTTTATAGTTAGTTATGGAACTTTTACTTCCAACACTAATCTGGCATAGTTCTCTTTAGTCCAATTTCAGTTTTGTTTTAGTTTAATTGTAATCTTTAGTTTGGGTGCCTTAAATCTTGGCAGTTAAGGCCATGTTATGTTTTCAATAAGGATATGTTTATAAATATCCATGTTTCGGTTTTAGATAGGAGTTAGATAATTTCAATCGGATTTATGTAATTCAATGGCAATACTTTGTTCTGCATTCTACTTTTGATCAATGGGAAGGAAAGCAAGAAGTTAATTCAATCTCTGTGTTAAGGAATCTTACCTGAGGAAGAGCAGGGCCCGCTCAACCTTTGGAATGATCTTGTGTTGGTATTTTGTTAAGTTATGCTATTTTTGATTCATACATATTAAATATGAAGTAGATGATAATTCTAAATTGTTAAGTTGTTAAATCATTTTCTAACTTAGTGAATGATAAATTCTAGATAGTTAATTCTGCTCGAATTACCTTTCAAAGTTTCAGTTTATTATGATTAGATTAAGTTGTCAGAATTGTTAGATTCAGTTGTTAATTAGGTTTATCAGATTAATTGGATTTAGATGTTGTTTGAAGTAGTTAAGTTTGGTGTTTATTTATTAAGTTTCATTAGAAGTGATGATCAAAACTTATGAAAAAATGAAGTTGGAGTTTATTGAAAATCTGTTCATGGAGATTAGTTTTTATGTTTTCTAAGAGTAATTGTCATTTCCTTGCAATTCATTTATGCTCTTAAAATAGTGTTTAAATTCCAACAATTAATTATGAATTTCTTTTAAAGCAAAATAGAATTAATTTGGATTATGTGTTTTAAATTAATAGTTAAAGTAATCATTAGTTGTCTCCATGAGTTGGTCTAAATCAAGTTCAATAAAGTTAGAAATAAGTCAATAGAATTTTAAATTAGAAAATGAGATAGAAATAAACCTTAGGAATCAGTTGCTACAGTTTAGCTCCTGAGAGCTCTTGAAGGACCGAAATCGATCCCTGAAGTCACTGTTTACAGTGCAAAACCCCCCCAAAAGTCTATGACAAGCATCCTTATCGCATATAGCTTTGAGACACACCTAGTTCGATACATAATTGATTAGATGATGCAAGTTGTGACATCAACGACCTTGCCCATCACAAGGTGCTTATAATAGAAGGTTCTTAACCCATGTGACTGATGTGACTCTTCAATGATCACATGGGGAAGAGGAGATCCTTGGAGGGATAAAATGGAATTTAAAATTCCATTAGGAAGGACATGGGGATAATAAAAAGAATTTAATATTCCTTGGGAGATGAGAGAGAGTTGACCAAGATGCTGATTAGATTAACTAATCAATGATTAGAAGACAATTAGTAGCTAACAAAGATTAGGAGCCGACTTGCAAAAGTTGGAGGATGTGACACATCCTAATCATGGATTAGACATGTGCACATCCCTAATGATGGGATTAGGAGGTGGATTAGGATTAAGAAAAAGTGATGGAGGATGTGACATGTGAGGAAGTAAATAAATGTATTATTTATTTAATTCTTTTTAGGAAAAGGGTAATAAAGGGGTAAGGTATTTAATTATTAACTAAATACCTTAGGGATTTAGAAGAATTAAGGGTATTAATTAAATAATAGTAATATTGATTAATTAATGCAAGTAAGAGGATATTTAGAGGAAAAGGGAAAAATTTGGACAAACGTAAGTGTCCAAATTTAGGTGTCTACATTTTTCCCCTCTTTGAGATGGTGCTACGAAGCAACATCATTTCAAATAAGATTAAAAGATAAGACCAAGAAGAAGATGGTTAGATTGGAAATGATACCCCAATCATTCAAAGTAGTTACTAGGAAGAAAGATGATGGGAGTGAGGGTGAAGATTAGGGATGGAAAATGCCCCCTCGAGAGGACATGCAGGTTCAAGAGAACACAAGTGTGCTCTCGAAATGGATGAGATGGTGAAAGGAAAGATGGGGAAGAGGATGCAAAGTGATGGATAAGAGAGGATGATAAGCGATAGGAGATTGGGAAGCAAAAATGGATTTAAGGACAAAGGTGATGTTCCCCCAGTCAAGCTACAGGCCCAAAATGGATTGATGATGGATGGAGTGTTATCGATGAGGGAACGATATATCCCGAAACAACACGAGGATAAGGAAGGATACATCCTGATGATGATGATGAAAGTGATGATGAAAGTGTTGTTGATGAGGGAAGGATACATCCCAAAAAAACACCAAAGGATAGGGAAGGATGCATCCCGATTATGATGACGATGATGATGATGATTGGATCAAGGCTTGTAGCAAGGCTAGGAACAAGACCAAGGATGTGATTAGATGAGTTGTACTAGATTGAATGGATGAGGATTGGATTGAGATGTGAGATGGATGAAAAGATCATGAGATGCAATAGAATTGATAATGAAATGCAATCCTAATGCAATTTTCCATTTTTGAAGCACTGATTTTTGCTATAGCATAAGACACTAGGTGCCAGGGTATGAAGAACCAAGGAAGATTAGTGTCTAATGCATGAAACAAACACAACAGACAAGCAGACTATTCCAACACCCCAAAGTCACAAAGACCTTGGTCGGGCTAGGCATTGGAATAACCACAAGCACAAGAGGATGCCCTAGTGTAGCACAAGACCACAAGGATCTTGGTGGGTACAACACGAGACAACCATGAAGACAACAACAAACAAAAGATCAAGATACGCCCCTATGTTTACCAATCAAAGCACACCATGATATGATGGATCAAGGTGACCATGACAAGCGATGATAGGGAGCTCAAATGATAAACAAAAGCCAAAAGCATAAAAAGATCACAATCAATTTCAAACATCCTTTGCCATAGGATCAAGGGGATGGATGGGAGTGATGAGGTATGTTTGGAAGGATGCATCCTATTGAGACTGAAGATGGATACTAAACTAAAAGATCGATATGATGCAGGATAATCAGAACTGATTGGATCTCATGATATGAGTGGATCTCATTTGTTAAGAACCAGCTAGATAAGGGCATAACTTGACGAGATGACACAAGAGAGACAAGACATTAGATTGACACACCCTAAATACCTAGGGGCTCGAGGGTCGATTAAAGATTATCCTTGCCTATGTGAAAGTGCAGAGCCCTCATAGTTTGATAAAAGGCCATGGATAGAAGTGGATAGAGGACAATGGAGACTGCGATGGATGACACAGACTGGATGGAAAAATGCCCTGGGGGCGGATCAAATGATCGACCTTGCCAACGTGAAAGCGCAGGGGCAATGTAGTTCAACAAAGGCCAAAGACAAACGATGGATAAAGGATGATGAGATGACCAAGATAATTGGATACAAAGATGGAACCGATACAATGAGAGAAGATAGATCTGGTGGATTTGATAGGATGATGGTGATTATATGAAGCTCAAAGATGGGATAGTTTTCCAAATCATCAAAATATGAATGGGGAGGATGACATGATGGAGAGATGAGTGATGAGGAGTGACAAGAGATTGGAAAGATGTGTGAAAGAGGTGGGAGTGATGACGATGAGATAGATGGCATTGGGTCGCATGGGGAAAAGCCTATAGCCAGATACCAATGACAAGGGATGATGAGATGGGATGAGGATAGAGATGAATGGATAAGGAGATAAGGATGGGGAGATGAAAAGGATTATTTTTATTGGTAAGGAGATAAGGATGGGGGGATGAAAAGGAGATATTGGATTGGTAAGGAGGTAAGGATGGGGAGTTGAAAGGGATGATAGGATCAATGAAGGATATCTCCAAGAACTTATGTCACAAAGGAAGTAGGTGCCCCTACTCTAGATATGTCATGGATGAGGAGGAATGAGGGATGGAAGATGAGTGGATGGGAAGATAAAGGAGATAAATGGAGGAGGATATGATGGGATGCATGGATAAGGAAGGGAGATGGATGGTAGCATGATGAGTGGGTAGGGAAGGTAGATGGATGTAGATAAGGATTAGGATAGTATATTGATGAGGGGGATGTATTCCAAGAGGTGTCCAAAGCATGTATATATGTTTTCCCCTATCGATATCAAGATCACAAGGAGGATGGAGTGGTTGGGATAAATGGGATATGACAAGCAAGATGTGTAAGATAGGCTGGATGGAGGAGATGGGTGAAGGTGATGCAGTTGCCCCAAAGTGCGGAAGTAAGCTAGATGGGGGGATTTACACATGATGCCTTTTTCAGGTTTTCATCATGGTACTTATCCAAGGCGCTTGTTTGCCAAGTTTTCACCATTGGACGAATTATTTCTCTTTACTATTTATTTTTTTGACTTTTTTTTTATTTTTTTGATTTTTTTGGAGTTTTTGGATAGAATACAGATGGTGACGGATAAGGAAGGATAGGGATTTGGATTAGTGGATTTAGAAGATATGTGATAAGGATATGGATGAAGGACTCAAGCATCAAGTTCCATACGAGGTAATAATAGCCCAAGTGTGAAATGACTATTGGATGTTGGTACAACCTTATTAGGATAAATGGGTTATGCAAGAGGATGGATTAAAGGGATTTGATGAGGGATATTTGTGGGATAATGGATGGAATGTTGGAAAGTGTGTGGATGGAATGATGGGGTAGGTATGTGATGGGGTAATGAGTTTAGGACCAACATTGGCACATATGGTGGTGGATGTGAGAGGATAGGAGGATTAGTGGATGGATGATGTGGGGATAATGGAGGAGATGGGATAGTGAATTTTGGGACATAAGGACCAAAAAAAAATTTAGGAGATGGTGGATGAGAATGATTAGCTTTTGGATTAGCAACTTTGGATGTTGTTATAGATTTTGCATTTGAAGGTATTGTATCTTTTTTCTTTGGGATCCACATGGTTTTGATCTTTGCTTTGGTGGGCCTTTTCGGCCTATGGATTTGATTTGGATTTTGGATTTTATTTTTCTTTTATTCACCATGTCTTTTAGAGGGGACATGGGGAGCTTTAGAGTCATGTGGATGTTTAAATGTATGCATTTTTATTTTGGCATCCAAAGTGCTTTTGATAGCAATGGGATGGGTGCTAGGAGATGGATGATTGGAGGAAGCATGAATGGAGTGGTGGAGGTAGGATTTTGGGGATGATATGTGGATGGAGGATGTGTAGGTACATGCCTTTGTTGATCTTGATTAGGGAACATGAGAGTGGGATGTTTATGATGGGTGACATGGATAGGTGATGGATGGATGAGAGGATGAATAGGATGAGATGGAGGAGGTGATTTTGGGATATAAGGGCCCAAAATAGATGTAGTACGTAGAGGATGTATGATGGTGGGTGTAGGGACATAAGGACCCAAAATGGATGGAGGAGATCAAGGATGGGAGATGGTGGATGGAGGGATGTAAGGACCCAAAATGGATGGAGTAGATGAAGGAAGAATGTGGATGGTTTCTTTGAGGTGATATGATGAAGGAGGGGGGATGGGAGAAAATGATCTAGCGGAGTGATGGGAAGAGCCTATATTTCTTTTGGAAGAGGCTCGTTAAGGACATATAGAGGTTGTACCAACATCTTTAGATTGCGAGTCTTGAGATATATGTCCAAGACCTTGTGTACAAATTTTTTCTTTGACCTGGATGGGCTCTAAAATACCTTGCTCATGAAGGCCTAAACCTTTTCCTTGATAGTTCATGTTCTTGAGCATTCAATCCATGATAGGATTTTTGTTATTCTAGAAGAATGATGTGAGTCCATTATTAGGAAGAAGATGATGGGTGGTATATATTCTTTGTTTTTCTTCTGCAAGGAGACCACCATGGAAGAATGTGAGGGTACCAAGGGTGTACAAAAGTGATGTGGGGATAGTAGGTTTAGGCGATGATGGAGGATCATCAAATGGAGATGACAGGATAGCAAAATCTTGATCGGGACAAGGGAGTGGTAAGGGATCAAGAGAGGGATTAGGTGACATGATAGGATCTGGATTTGTGGCAACAGGCAATAGGGGCTAATGAGATGGAGCGATGGAATCTTGAGTGACAAGGGGATCATAGGATGGAATGGATGGGAGAATATGATCTTGAGGTGGACTAGATGGGATGGAAAGATCTTGATTGAGAGGAAGGGATATGTTGGTATTCTTTTTATCAAGCTCTTGGAATGACTCATCTTGTGTGGGTGGCATGATGATGGAGTGTTGGCGGGATTCCTCAAGTGGGGGAGATGGAAGGATGGAGGATTGATGAAGTTCATGGGAGGGGATTTTGGTGATATGAGGAGTGGGAGGAGTGGATTAGATTGGAGTGTCTTTGTTGGATTGGGTGGATCTAGGAGTAGAAGATAGTGATGGGGTTTGGTCATCTTTGATGGGTTCAATGGCTCTCGGAGTAGGAGATGGGTGTTCAATGGATTCGGTGGGTGTGATGGTTTCAACGGTTTGAGTAGTGATAGGGGTGGTAACAATAATGATATGTGTTGGATGGAGAAGGGTCTCATCACTAATGACCATGGATGAGGGATTGGGATGGCATGGTTCCACGGATTCAAGGTGTGGAGTTGGGGATGCCTTATTTGTCATAAGTCGTTGGAGAACTTCTAGAGTGAGAATTGTGCACACTCTAGGCTTAGGTAGCGAGGTAGGAGTGGATGAAGGATTATGGATTGGTGGAGGATTATGACTATGGATTGGTGTACTAGGATTAGATTGAGGAACGAGATTGGATGGAAAACTAGGAGTAGATGGACGAATAGGACTATGGATTGGTGGACTAGGATTAGATCGAGGAACAGGATTGGATGGAAAACTAGGAGTAGATGGAGGATTAGGATTGGATGGAGGATTAAGGTAGGGATATTGGAATGGTGAATTAGGACTAGAGGATGTGGGTGGTGTATTGTAATAAAGGTATTGGGACAATAGATTAGGATGGGAAGATTGAGATGGCAGATTAGGATAGGAAGATGTTGATGGTGGATTAGGATAAGTAGATTGGTATGGAGGATTAGGATAGGTAGATTGGTATGGAGGATTAGGATAGTGGGAATATGGGGATGAAGGATTGAAATAGGAGGATGTGGATGGGGGATTATGATAGGGATGTTGGTATACTAGATTGGTATAAGAAGACATAGGTGTTGGATAAGAAGATGATGGATATCCCTTGTCAAAGATAGCATAAGGAGCGTTATTAGGTGTGGATGAAGATGTAACAAGATAGCTTGGACAAGTGATTGGAGTTTGGAAAGTGGTTGGGGAAAGCTTACTATAAATGATAGCATCAAGTGGATCTATGCCATTCTTCTTGATCAACAAGGCTCTCGTTATTGTCGTCAACATAATTAGGATTCCCCTTGACTACTATTATTGGTTGCATTGGTGAAGGATAAGGATTCATGATGTTGGATGGGATGGATATGGATTGAAGGTATGGGAAAAAATTATTAGAAGGAAAGAAAAGGTGATGAAAGGATAAATAGGATGGATCAAAAGATCTTGGATGGAAATGGACTAAAGCTCAAGTCGGGATTTAGGTCAAGCTCGAATTGGGATTAGATTAAAGCTCAGATTAGGATTGGATTGAAGCTAAAATTAGAAGGATTGGAGGATGTGATGGGAATGATTCTACACCAGGTTCAGGGGTTTTAACTAGAGAATGTAAGATACTAACAATCAAATTTTTCCAAATTTGGTAGTTTTCAAAAATTGTCAAATTTTGCCATTTTAGGTAACTGCACAGATATATCTTTGAGAGTCTAGTTTTTTCCAAAAATTTCTAAAAATAAGGTAGGATGAATTTATAACTAACATCCAAAATCTGAGACATGCATTTCAAATTATTAACAAAAATAATTTTTCAAAAACTATAAAAAAACACTAAATTGCAATTTTGAGGGTCAAGATGAAAGTTTGAAGCCCCAAAAAAGGTGCCAAAATGGGGGCTAATTGACTTAGGGTTGGTTGGGATCCACATGCCACCTCATAATGTAACCACCCATAAAATTTCAGCCCAAACGGACACCCGAGTCAAAAGTTATGGCCTCTGGAAGTTTCTGCATAAAAATCAAAACCCCTGAAACAAAGTCTAGGTGATTGGGATGGACGATTTGATGACTGATATGGACTCTTATGATGTTCTAAGATGAGCCTATGTAATTTTTTTTGATGAAATGATGAATTTCTGAAAGTGTTGATGAACGGGAACGACGATGATGGGAAGATGAATGAAGGTCTGCTTTTGGGAAAATTTGCCTATTTGGGGGCAAGGTTGCCCAACTTAGGGCAGGGTCACCTATTTATAGGGCAAGGCCACATAAGTGAAGGTCAAGTTCACCCAAGTGAAGGTCAGGTTCACCCAAGTATAGGTCAGGTTCACCCAAGTATAAGTCAGGTTCGCCCAAGTATAGGTCAGGTTCGCCCAAGTATAGGTTAGGTTCACCCAAGTATAGGGCAAGTTCACCCAAGTATAGGTCAGGTTCACCCAAGTATAGGGCAGGTTCGTCCAATTATAGGTTAGGTTTTCCCAAGTATAGGTCAGGTTTTCCCAAGTATAGGGCAGGTTCGCCCAAGTATAGGGCAGGTTCGCCCAAGTATAGGTCAAGTTTTCCCAAGTAAAGGTCAAGTTCGCATATTGAAGGGCAGGTTCGCCTATTGAAGGGAATGTTCGCCTATATGCTTTCAGACCCTTGGAACAGGGAGATGGACTCTTGGAATGGGTAGATGAACTCACAAAATGGGGAGACAGACTCTCGGAATGAGGAGACAAATGCTCAAAATGGATGAACAACTCTTGAAACAAGGAGACAAAGGCTCAGAATGGATGAAAAAATGTTCGGAATGGATGAACGAATACTCGAAACAAGGAGAAGGATGCTCGAAACTGGGAAACGAGTGCTCATAATGATTGAACAGAAGGTGGAAATGGCTATTTGGAGGGCATGTTCACCCAAGTTAGGGAAGGTTCACCCAAGTTGGGGTAGGTTCACCCAAGTTAAGGGCAGGTTCACCCAAGTTTAGGGTAGGTTCGCCCAAATTTAGGATAGGTTTGCCTCTTTGGTGAAAAGTTAGACAATTGTGATAGAAACAGGATAAAAAATGACTGACACAAGGGGCAGGTTTGCCCCTGTTGAGGGCAAGTTCACCCTTGTTAGCTGACTTGGAATTACTTTAGATGAAAATAGCTATGGTAAAGGGCCAAAAATGCAACAAACAACAAGCAAATGGTAAGACTGACTTGACTAAATAGAAATGCATTGGTTTGACATGAAGAAGACAGTTCAAATAACACAATCCTAAGATTAGTAAGAGGGTATGACCAACATGGTCCTCTAACTAGGATGAATGAGGCAACTAGGGAGTCCTTGATATACACTCAGTATGTGAGGCACAACCGTGAACACTGACCTATCTACAAACGTGAGTCGGGAACCCCAACGAGATACTGAACGCTCAGACCAACTCTTCACATCTATCTAGGTATCACCCTAGCTTCGATGCTCTGCCAAACACAATGTGACTGGATTGGGGTACAAATTTGGCTCTCCCCCCTTTGTATACCCCTCCAGTACACGTGGTTGGGATTGTCCCTTGGGGTGATGAAATCCCCAAGCAGGTCCCATTAAGAAGAGGACACTAACCATTTTCAGCTACTCCCTAGGCTCACACGAAGTGCAAGAGGAAAGTGTGAAAGAGATAATACCCCCTTGGGTGACACAAAAGACTTGCAAATGTGGAAAAAATAAGTTGACTCCCCCTAATTAAACTATGTGCCTAGATTAACAAGAAAAAGTGATAAACAAACTAAAATAACAACGCCGAAACGATTGTTCTGCAAGAAGAGTGTTAGTAGTTTTTTTCTCCGTTCTTCGACAAGCGTGAAACAAGCTACAAAATTGTTAGAAAAATGATAAACACACTCACCAAAAGATGACGTTAGGGGGTTAGTATCTCAAAACGATCATAAACATATGCTAAATTGAAGTTTAGACTGCTGTTTTACCTTGCAAAAACCTATGTCTGGGTAGGTTCGCCCCTCTGTAGGGCAGGTTTGCCCCTTTGAAGGGAAGGTTTGCCCCTACCTAGGGCATGTTCGCCCAACTAGAAAATTGAAGTCAGAATGTTGTTTGGTGCTTAGATGGGTGACTCTATTGGGAAAGTTCGCCCCTATTGAGGGCAGATTCGCCCAAGTTGGGGCAAGTTTGTCCCTCTGTAGGGCAGGTTCGCCCCTCTATAGGGCAGGTTCGCCCAACTGGAAAACCAAAGTCAGAATGTTGTCTGGTGTTCAGATAGGTGACTCTACTGGGTAGGGTCGCCCCTATTGAGGGTAGGTTTTCCCCTCTATAGGGCAGGTTCACCCAACTGGAGTCAGGGTTGGCTCTGTCTTGGGCGGAGTCACCTCTCTACAACCTGAACCTGCAAAACATCAAAAAATAGAGAACGTGAAAGCAAGGGACCCGTTTGTGGGTCCCACCAGGCATGCCAAAAATGTGATCAATGAAATTATCCTATCCTAAGTGAAGCAAAATAACATGTAAAGACAAGGAAAACAACACTAACACCTCAAGATAGGGCTACGCTAACTCAAACAAAACAAAGATAACAAAAAGCTAATTTTTACCTTGTTCAAGTTGATCTTTGGTTGGCCCTTGGATGGTTGATAATGTATACTCCTTGATGGAAAATGATCTAAGATGATATGAAAAATGATGAGGATTCGATGATGATTCAAATGAGAGATGTGGTTATGTGAGAAAGTGAACCAAATGGATACAATGCAAGCTTGAAGATATGCAACAATGGTGGATGAGAGTTCAAAATGCAAGTGTTGAAGTTGCTTGAATGTTGTGTTATGAAAATGTGATTGTGATAATGCATAATGTCTGAATGAAAGAGAAATCCTCCATATTTAGGGGAGAATTCTCTAGAGGATTGGACGGTTGAGATTTTGTCAACATGGGCAAGATGAAGGGTTGTGGTGAGTTGAGGACTCACAAGCCCTCACATCTTTCCATGTGGAGGATGAAGTTTCAAGAGGAAAAATGAGGTGGACATATGATGTGGAGGTACTTGCAAGTACCTTAGGATGTGACTGATGTGACCTCTCAATGATCCACATGGGGAAGAGGAGAGCCTTGGAGGAATAAAAGCGAATTTTAAATTCACATGATTGGGGATATCTTAAGGATAAGACAAGGTTCCCAAAAAGGAAGCTGAGAAGTACCTTGGATAAGACAAGGTGCTTATAATAGAAGGTTCTTAACCCATGTGACTAATGTGACGCTTCAATGCTCACATGGGGAAGAGGAGAACCTTGGAGGAATAAAATGGAATTTAAAATTCCATTAGGAAGGACATGGGGATAATAAAATGAATTTAATATTCCTTGGGAGATGAGAGAGAGTTGACCAAGATGTTGATTAGACTAACTAATCAATTATTAGAAGACAGTTAGCAACTAACGAAGATTAGGAGCCCACTTGCAAAATTTGGAGGATGTGACACATCCTAATCATGTATTAGACATGTGCACATCCCTAATGATCGGATTAGGAGGTGGATTAGGATTACGGAAAAGTGATGGAGGATGTGACATTTGAGGAAGTAAATAAATGTATTATTTATTTAATTCTTTTGAGGAAAAGGGGAATAAAGGGGTAAGGTATTTAATTATTAACTAAATACCTTAGGGATTTAGAAGAATTAAGGGTATTAATTAAATAATAGCAATATTACTTGATTAATGTAATTAAGAGGATATTTAGATGATAAGAGACAAATTTGGACAAATTTAAGTGTCCAAATTTAGGTGTCTACAGTATCTATATATCTATTTATCTATATATGTACATGGTAGATACACATATTTATATATATACATGTAAATACATTTATATACATATATATGCACATACATACATATATATATATACATATATGGTATGATACACATATTTATATATATACATGTAAATACATTTATATACATATATATGCACATACATACATATATATATATACATATATATATACATATGTATGCACATACATATATATGTACATACATATTGACATAAACATATATGTACATACGTATTGATATAGACATATGTACATATATATACATATATGCACTACATAATTATGAAATACAAAACTACCAAATGAATGATTATGCAATGAAGAACAAAATATTAGAAGTGCATGGAAAATATCTTTGAAATGAAAACTAGTGAAACCCTTTTCATATTTCATAATAACAAAAATGTAAAAAGAAAATTATAGAGTTAATGTGTTTGCAATGAAGAACACAATAGTAGGGGAGAGCACCCCATAGTGGAGCATCCTACATTGGTAGGTCCACTTGGACCAAAAATAAATAAAATAATTGTCTACCACATTATTCAACCCTTCTTGGACCCACCAATTTTGTTTCTCCTCGCTTGGACTATCTATGGCACATGCTATAATCTAATTGGTCTAACGTGCTCATGATGTGCACATTTCAATGTTTCACCATTTTTCATTAAATGGCCTCTTTCATTGTGTAAGTAATATATATAGTCATCAAAGTACATAAGTATTTTGATAGATAAACCGAAGTAGATATATAGATAGGTATACAAAAATATATTTACTATAGACTTGTCCATCTCCACATGCATTACCTTCAAACAATACTTTTCCTTTATTCCCATTAGATTGTTGGACTCATCCATCCAAACATACCTCACATTCATCTCCACCCTTCACTCCTTCAACGTCCCTTGACATGCCTCCCTTATATGCTATCAAACCCTACTTTTCCTTTATTCACATTAGTTTTACAAGGGTAGAGACAACCTCTGATTCTTTTTATAATATAATAGTTCTACCAAAATTAGATTTCAATGTAAACTTATTATATACGATTTTAAGTATGTTCTAACAATTTATAAGAATAAATCCTCATCTTTAAACTAAAATTGAAATTCAATTGACCTATTAATATAAAAAAGGAAATATTATATCTAGTATTTCTTTATGAAGTGTTGTATGGGTGGTAATATTTTTTGTTATATTGTTGTGTGAGATTTATTGTACTTTGTTATTAGACTTTATCAAGCCAATAGCCTTGTACATGTGTTTTCTGAAATATTGTATAAGATTGAGTTCCTTAGAATGTTATATCTTATAATTAATTGTCTTTGAATCTATGACAAGATGATATATGTTGGAGTTGTCAGTGTGGCAAGTTAGCTATTATAAACATGATATTTTTTGTAAACAAAATTGATTCATGTTTCAATCCTTGTGAATTCAGACTTGTCTAATAGACCTGTTTGAGTGAGTATATGAAATGACAATGAAGCCAGTTTAGGAGTAGTTGGGTACTTACTACTATTCAAATTGTATTTGGTAAAGGAAGAGAGGATAGTCATGCTATTTGAAATGTTATATTATCAACTTAGAATGTATTTTGAGTATTTAAATTATATGACAATCAATAATAGGTAATTACATAGTATGGGGTCCAATAGTGGGGACATAAGTAGTCCTCAATGGGCCCCACAATGGAGCCCCTTAATATCCAATTTTTTTAAAAAATTATCCATAAAGTAAACAAATTATGTCCAATAATTGTATAGATAACAAATAAGTTCAACTAAGTTAGGCATGTCATGAACAAGTTGGACCAATTGAACTTAAAGCATTGGTAGGAATTAAGAATTGAACTGAAATCAACTTATCATATGCAGCTAGAGAAGGTTGGGTTCAAAATCACATTGTGTATAATAGATATGCATTGGCATTCATAAACACTATAAGTTGACTAACATTTACATTGCATACAACAGATTGGAGTGGGTCACACAATAACATCGTATATCAATCACATTGTATAGAACAAAAAATCATTGATATTGATAAACAATTTCAGTTCAAACAAAACAATTATAGAGTTGCAGGTCATTGTCATTGGCCTTCCCAACCAGAAACATGATCTTCTAGTGCACAACCCAAAAAACCAAAAAATGGACTTGTATAGTTGTTCGCTCCCAACCTCAATCAAACATGCCAAGAAAAGCATATGGAGATGTGTTCTCATCTCATGTTGCTGCATTTTGAGTTATCATTAAATGATTTGTATTTGTAAATTATGTTAAACTTACATGTGATGGGGTTAGTGGTGAACAATTCATTCCAATTGAAAAATTGAGTGTAAATTACTTGAGATGGTCTAGGACTTGAACACACTTTACTTGCAAAAAACTCAGGGATGTTAATGTTCATTATTTCTTGAGACAAACAATGATTTTCTAATAATGAGTTTTCAAGATTACTTAACCATCTTTCTCGTAGCAATGCCCTATGGGCAACCTCAATCTCTCAAGTTCCTTTCTATCTTGCTCCTTTTGAACCCTCTCTTGCTCCTTCTACTCTCTTTCCTTTCTTTGTAACTATTTGAGCTAATCTCTTTCCTTATGCTGGATCTCCTTGTCAATTTTCCATTGCTCCTTCAACTCCAAGGCCACAATCTATACTACCTTTTTCTCCTCAATTTTTTGCTTCTTTTTGCAATTTATGTCTTCTATTTTTTTCCTTTTCTCCTACTACATTAGGAGAGACATGTAATCGTCAATTATCAATAGTTGAGATTGTCAGATCACCCAAATCTCTCAAGTTCCTTTGTATCTTGTTCCTTTTGAACTCTCTCTTGCTCCTTCTACTCTCTTTCCTTTCTTTGTAACTATTTGAGCTAATCTCTTTCCATATGCTGGATCTCCTTGTCAATTTTTTGTTGCTCCTTCAACTCCAAGGCCACAAATGTGCTACCTTTTTCTCCTCATTTTGTTGCTTCTTTCTACATTTTATGTCTTCTATTTTTTTCCTTTGCTCCTGCTGTATTAGGAGAGACATGTAATCATCAATTATCAATAGCTGAGATTGTCAGATCACCCGAATAACTCCATTAAATAAATTTCTCATTCTTTCATTGACATTGTGAATATGTAGCTTTAGGAATTTACTAATTCTTGAATCTAATTCTCAAATCAGATTGGGATTTGATTATATCAGTTAATTGGGAGTCAATGTACTCTTTCTCACCAAAAACTTGAGTTTCCTAGTTGACATCTACATAGTAATGTACTATTTCATCTAGAAGTGTGGTAGGTGGAGATGGGAATGAAAATGTCCCCTACTCTTCTTCACAATGTAAGTCAAGAATGAGACCATCAGTAAACTACTTAGGCTGGCTATCCACCATGTCATGTGATTGTTGATTTGCAATAAAATGTGTATCACTATTGTGTCTACTATATTCTACACCTTCCTACACTTCATTTTATGTTGCGCACTACAATGTATGTGCAACTTCATCTGTTGAAACAACAACACCCAAAAGAATAAGAATGTTCTACACTGTAGAAGCATCCTCAACTATATTGAACTAATATGTGTCACTCAGACACATGTCATCCACCAAGGCATCGAGATTGAGGGGTCATATCCCCATCCTTTTAAAACTTGTTGTGATGTTCAATACTTCCAATTCTCTTTGCAATGACTTGCTACCTAGCTCTGCCAATTTTTCCATTCTAATTTCAATGTTTAGGTATCTAGTTATCCATGCAACTCGCTCAGATTTGAAATATGAATTAAAAGGTGAGATCATGCTAACATCTAGTGGTTGTAGCTTGTGCGACATGTCTGCAGGCAGTGTAAGAAGATCAATTTCTTAACCTCCTTGCCTCTTGGATAGTTGTCGCTACAACATGGCTACCATGTCCATCAAAAAGAGAAGGTGCATGTTAGTTGGTGACAAGCACCTAGAACCAAGTTAGAAAAATGGTGTTTCCACTTTAAAAAAAGTTATTTTTTCATCCATGTGTGTGGTTGGGTTGCCATACAAGCAAGTGGTTCATAGTTAACAATGTAATTTTGTAGCCCCTTCTTTACCTTGAATAAATAGAACCCTGGTATGATTTTTGCATTAACATAACACAAAATTGTTATCCATTCCCAACTCTTAGTAATTATGTACAAGATATTCTTGCTACCTCATCATGCCAACACCCTCATTTCTCCATTTCTATGTACTTGAATCCCTATTTCATTGCAGTTCCATATTCTATGTGGACCATACAAATTATTATCATAGGTTGTTGACAGTGTTTTGTAATATCCAGATACTACTTTGGGTCAGAGGTTTACCGCCCTTCCCTTATCAAGACCTTATGTTGTGCACAATTCAGTTTTGGATGACACCTCTTGAATCTAGTCCACCATAATTTACCGGGTATAAGCCCATCCTTGAAAGGGTTGGGTCTAGTTTGGAAAATATGGGAAACTTCTACCTTGCGATTGATAATCTCAAAGCCATGGACACTAGCTACCATTTATTTGCACCAATCGATGATAAGACTCTCCTCCTCTTCTATGAGGATAGTTGGAGGACCCTTATTTGAAGTTGTTTTAAACCCACCTAACTAGTTGGTGAGTGTTGTAGCTAGGATTCTCCATTTATTGGAAGCAACCCTTGTGGAAATCCCATTATCTTTCACATCCTCTAGAGCCCTATTCATGTCCTCTTTCGACCATTCTCATTCTCGTGTTATTTTTCTAGGCCTACTTGTAGGTGCACCAATTTTCGGGACTAACTCAACAAGTTGAGGACTGTTGTTTTCTTCTACAATAGGTTCTTGCATAGGGGGGACTATAACCTTTATTTTATGTGTTGGAAACTTTGTTGTCCTAGTCTTCTTTGATTGCTTGGTCCTCATTTCATCTTTATATTGCTCTTGTAGATATTACAAAACTTGTTTCAAGCAATGATAAAAATCATCAATGATTACTATTAAGGTCACAATGATGCATGAAAATATTATTTTTCTTTACTGTGCATGTTGACAGTTTATAATGCAATTGTTGGTGTCAGTTTAATTTTAATTTTTTCTTATTACTTTATTTAGAGAGAGAAACTTGAGAATAGTTTTAATGAAATCACGTTGGCTTATGCACTTAGAGAACATTGGGTGTAAGAATCATATTGTATACAACAAAAAAGCATTGACATTCATAAACAAAATAATATGAAAGCCCATATATTGAGTTATAGGTGAGTGGGTGACACATTTACACAACATACAATAGATTGGAATTCAAAGGCATATAGAATGAAATGGATCCCCAAAGGTTTTGTGCATGAAACCTTATAGTGATCTTAATAGGTGACCTTTCCCTAGGGGTATTTGAAGAGCACAAAGATTTACTAAGAGGGGGGCGGGTGAATCAGTAAATCAAAACACACTTTTTCTTTCTTAAAATTTTATCAAATTTTAACTCTAACACAATATCAACTTCTTAATATGGAACACTGCAATCAAGTTGACTTCAATTGATGTATGAAGTGTTTAAATGAATTTTACAAAATAAATTAGGTACCAACCTACTTGAATTATTAATGAAATAGTTTAGTAGTCTCCAACCTACAAGGAGAACCAACCCCTTAAACTTATTTAGTAGGAACCAACCTACAAGGAGCACCAACCCCTATATGCAAGGCACCAACCTTGACTAAATGATGGATGTAAGATGACTGCCTTCAATTAGATCTGCACTTCCTCTATCCTCTAGTCTGCTTTGTGATGAATGCTATCTCTTTAAGCCCACACAAGAAGATAGAATTTCTGACCTGAAAATTCTTACTCTCTACAACCACACCTTGCAACCTTGATTTGGATGCCTTTATAAATGTTGTTCAAAAGTTGCACCTTTCTTATGAAATAATACATCTGTTCATGTATCCCTTTTGAAATCTACCTTTTCATAAGACACACCTCTTTGAATGTGTTTTATCCAAGCATCAAAAGAACATGCCTCTTCATTAATTCGAATCTCCTTTTTGTTTAGATTACTTCTGATTTGTTTATTAAATCTGTATGTAAAAGTATCTCTTCAATAACCAGATCAAATAAGACACTCTCCTTCGGACATCACGATGAGAGATCATGTCGTTTTAGAAGTCAATCGAATGAGCATACCCTTTTACTAATACATCGTACCACCTAGAGAAAACTGAATCATATGAAGGAACATGTCTTAATAGAAAATAAAGACATCTTAGCTGGGGATGATCACGTCTTTTGGAAAATGATTAACCACCTTTGTTTATTTCAAAAAGATGCCTTAGTTTATGATTTGTTAAGAAATCAGATCGGTTCATAACTAATCATTTGGAGATGAACATGTCTTTTACAAAAGGTAACTTTGTTTCGCTAAAACATGTCTTTTTGATCAGCCACACCTTTTAGTATATTACTCAACAAATGATATTCGTTAGAGACTTGATTACTTACTCAACAAATTATATTTTTTAGAGACATGATAACTTAATCAGAATTTTCATTTTTCTTTAACAATGTGTATGTGTTAAAGTCATTCGAACTTGATGATATAGCAACCTGGTGTAAAAAGCTCGATTGTGATCAATCTGAAAAAGATCTTTAAAATTGAATATTCATGGTCTTCAATATTGATCAAGATGATCTACACATTCAATTTCAAAACTAAATGTCAATTGTAAATTCAATTTCATGATGACTGCATTCTCATAAATCTAAAAATGATGATATGAGAGTCCACAAATCTGATTTTCCTTCAACTTCATTAATTAATCTGAGAATGCGAATTCGAACTATTTCTTGATATGCTTCAACAATTTTATCACCAAAATATTAAGTCTGGTCATCAACTTATCATCTAAGATCTGATCTATGTATTCCACAAGAATCCTGTAGGTATGCATCTGTTTGACATCAATGGAAACTTTTCAACATTCCCCCCCTTTGTCATTGATGGCAACCTATTTTTCAGATGCACAAATTCTTCCCCTATCTCCAATGTCTCCCCCTTTGACATCAATGGAAAGGGGTCTTTCAAAAATGTCTCACATTTGTTCCATGGAGCTATAAAATACTAGGAATAGCTCCCCTTGAATGTATGCTCCCATCTAGCAACTTGATGGGTGTGGGACTACTCCCAATTTGTCCCCTAGGTACTCAAATGTTTCTTTTGGAAGAGGCTTTGTAAAAATATCTGCTATTTGTTCCTTGGTTTCCACATACTCCAATTTTACTTGCTGTTCAAGCACTTGCTCTCTTAGAAAGTGATATTTGATTGGTATGTGCTTAGTTCTGGAGTGCATGAATGGGTTCTTAGATATATTGATTGCACTTGTGTTGTCACAATAAATGGTGATAGGATGATTGTACTCCACCTTGATATCTTTGAAAGTTTGTTTCATCCAAAGTACTTGGGCACAACATGCTACTGCAACAATGTATTCAACCTCTGCTATGGATAAAGAGATTGATGCTTGTTTTTTGCTAATCCAAGACACTGATCTTTCACCAAGGAAGAAGGCTCCTCCACTTGTGATATTTCGGTCATCCAAACTCCCTGCCCAATCAACATCAGTGAAAGCCTTTAAGGTAAAGTCCTTTTCACTGGAATACCATAGTCCATGATTCATGGTACCTTTCAAGTACTTGAAAATTCTTTTCACCACTTTGACATGTGTTTCTTTTGGTGCTACTTGAAATCTAGTCACCAATCCTACTGCTTTCATGATGTTAGGCCTTGTGGTTGTCACATATAATAGACTTCCAATCATGGATCTATATTATCAACATTAGGGGATTCATCATCCATGCTTAATTTGTAGCCTATAACCATAGGTGTACTCACTGGATGTCAATATTCCATTTTGAACTTTCTTCGCATGTCCTTGATGTATTTGGTTTGTGTTACGAATATTCCTTCCTTTAATTGATAAATTTTCAATCTAAGGAAGAAGGATAATTCCCCAAGCATTGACATTTCAAACTCCTTTTTCATACTTGAGGAGAATTCTTTGCACATTTTGTCCATGCTTCCACCAAAAATGATATCATCTACATACACTACTACAATCAATAAATGACCATCCTCTTCTTTGATATATAAGTTGCTATCTACATCTCTTTTGAATCCTTGTTCTTTGAGGTATTTATCAAGTCTAGAATACCATGCTCTTGGGACTTGTTTGAGCCCATAGATTGTTTTCCTTAACTAGAAAACATAACCTTGTTTTTTTTTCAATGAGAACTCTTTAGGTTGTTCAATATATACTTCTTCTTCTAAGTATCCATTTAGGAAAGTAGATTTTGTGTCCATTTGGTAGACTTTGAACCTTTTGAAACTTGCAAGTGCTAAGAACATTTTGATTGCTTCCAGACGTGCAACTGGAGCAAAGGTCTCTTCAAAATTTACACCTTCCACTTGAGCAAAGCCTTTACAAACAAGCCTTTCCTTGTTTCTTGTTATCTCTCCATTCTCATCCATCTTGTTTCGAAAAGCCCACTTGGTTCCAATGACATTCTTATCTTTGGGCCTTGGGACAAGTTCCCAAGTGTTATTCTTCTCAATCTGATTTATCTCTTCTTGCATGGACCTTACCCAACACTTGTTTTCACTTGCTTCATTGAAGTTCCTGGGATCTATCCTAAAAAGAAGGCAAAAATCTGCTTGTTTTGTTGTGTTAGCTGATTTCCTTCTAGTTTGTACATTTGTTTCTAAATCCACAATCACTAAGTCTTCTGAATGATTTCTTTGAACAAACTTAGATGGAGTTTTGAATGCCTTTGATGGGGTTTTAGAGGGTGTTTTTTAGTTTCCTTTTCATGTTTCCTCATTTTCTTCTTCTTTTGAGTATTCATCTTCTTTCACATCTTCATCTTCCTTACACAAATCTTGCATATCAATATTATTTTTTGTATTGCATTGTTTACCTTCATCAATTTTTACATTTGCACTCTCTATTATCTTGTGCAACCTTTTGTTCTAGCACTTATATGCTTTACTTCTTGTGGAATATCCAAGAAAGATCCCCTCATATGCTCTTGTATCAAATTTTCCCAAGTCTTCATCTCTCTTGATATAGCATGTGCTACCAAAAACTCTGAAGTACTTAACTGTAGCAAGTCTTCCTTTCCATAACTCATAGGGTGTTTTGTCATTATTGACCCTGATTTGTGCACGATTTAGAATGTATATAGCTGTATGCACAACTTCCTTCCAAAAGGAATCAACTATCTTTGATTCATTCAACATTGCCCTTGTCATTTCTTGGACTGTTCTATTCTTTCTCTCCACTATGCCATTTTTTTTAGGAGTTTTGGATGCTGAAAATTGTCTCCTTATCCCATGCTCTTGGAAAAAATTCTCGAACTCATTTGAGGTAAATTATCTCCCTCAGTCTGATCTAAGGAATTTTATCTTTGAATCAGTTTCATTTTCAACTAGCTCCTTAAATGCTTTGAATTTTTCAAGGGCGTCAAACTTCTCTTTTAGAAAGGAAACCCAAGTCATCCTTGAGTAGTCATTGATCAACAACATGAAGTATCTTTCTCCTTGTAAAATTTTTGTTCTTGTTGGTCCACAAAGATCAGTATGTATGAGTTCCAAAGGTTTTGATGTTGAACATTCTTTGGACTTGAAGCTTGCTCTTTTTTGTTTCCCAAGTTGGCATTCTTTGCAAATGATGTTAGATGGTTTTGAGATTCTTGGCATATCTCTTACAACATCTATTTTACTGATTTTGACAATATTGTCAAAGTTGAGATCCAACCTAACCTTCTATGCCACAAACAATTTTCATCTTCTTGCACCAAGTTGCAACTTTCACCATCTATTTCTCTCAAAATATATAAATTGTTGGCTATCCTATCAACATGTGTATCAACTTTCCATCCTTTTTAATTTCACATATTTTGGAGAGAAAAGTTGCATTATGCCCTTGATCACAAAGTTGACATACTCTTAGCAGATTTTCTTTTAGGCCCTTAACATAAAAGACATTCTCAATTTTTGTTTTCCCATGATCTAGGCTGAGTGTCCCTTTACCTCTTATCTCTTTCTTTGAATTATCACCAAATCTTATTGTTCCTCCATTAAAGTGTTCAAAAGAAATGAATTTATTCTTATCACCTATCATATGCCTTGAACACCCACTATCAATATACCATCTATCCTTCTTGTTTTCAACATGTAAAGCAATTTGAACAAACATTGAATCCTCCTTCTTCCAAATCTTGACCAGCTTTTCCCTTGCTTTGATGGTCATGTATTTATCTTTATTTTGTTTTGGTGAGACATCAAATATTGTTTTGTAGAATTTTTCCTTGTGTCCAAAATTCTTGCATTTGTGGCATACAACGTTGAAATCCATTAAAGGTGTGAAGGAGTTGAGGTTTCTTTTAGTGAAGATAGGGACATTGTTTATTCGGCTTTTGCAATTCATGGCCTTGTGGCCATACTTGTTACATAAGAAACAATATCCTTTAAATAAATGATTCTTCCTAGCCTTAGATCTTCTTTTGTATTGAACACCTATCCAACCTTCTTTGGTTTGTCTTGGAGTTGTC
The DNA here is from genome assembly GCA_007258455.2 of Sequoia sempervirens. NCBI lineage: Eukaryota > Viridiplantae > Streptophyta > Pinopsida > Cupressales > Cupressaceae > Sequoia > Sequoia sempervirens. The sequence goes on along the minus strand of VDFB02358134.1, from coordinate 187,544,980 downwards.
TTTGATTATTGTGAGATTGTATCATTCACTTTGCTAGTCTTCTTGCTTGCATCTCTAGTTTTGAAGTCCATTTCATTTGGCTTGGAACTTGCAGCATGTTTAACAAACCTTATATGTTGTCCCCTTTTCTTTTCCAATTCCTTTGTGAACATGACAACTTCTTGTTCCAATTTACATATTGTTTCATTTTCAACCTCCACAAGCTGAGTTCTTAAATCTTCAATTATTTTATTTGATTCCTCCAAGCTTTCAGTCATTTCTTTGATCTTCATTTCATACTTGGTGACATTCTTTATCAACTTCTCATTCTGTTTGTATGCATAATGGAGCTCTTCTTCAAGATCTACTAATTATTCTTCATTGCATTCTTGATCAGCATCATGTTCTTCATAGTAAACCATGAACAATATTTCTTCTTCATCATTGATTGGACTATCATCACTTTGTTCTTCTGAAGAGCTGTATTGTTTCTTTGAATAAAATCTCTTTTTCTATTTTTGGGACTTCTTGGAGTTATGTTTAGAGTTTTTCTTCCCCTTTTTCTTTGTGTAAACTTCCTTTTCTTCCTCACTAGAATCACTTTCATTTTGAGGAAATTTGGATGCATAATTTTCAACCTTTCCATAGTTAAAATATTTAAAAGGAAATTTTCATTTGTACTTTCCACTTCCCTTTTTAAGCTTCTTCATGAAATAAGCTTTTGCTTCTTCACCACTTGACTTCTCACTTGATGTATCATGTTTTTCTTTCCCATCATGTTTGGATTTCCATTTATTAGATGCTTTGAAAGAGATCTCCTTTTGTGGTGTCCTCCCCTCAATCCTCATTTCATAAGCAACAAGAATCCCATGTAGTTCATGTTTTGTCAATGTGTCTAGATTTTTCAATTCTTCCAATGCCGATACCTTGGATTCAAATCTTGTGGAAAGAAATATTAATATTTTATCAACAATGAAAGCATCATAAACATCTTCACCAAGTCCTCTCATAATGTTCACAATTTCATCAACGCGAAGAAAATATGATGCCATGTCTTCATCTTCATTCATTTTGAGAGTCTCAAACTTCCTTCGATGAGTTTGCAGCTTTGCCTTCTTTACTTTGGAATCTCCTTCATAAATGTTTTGAAGTTTGACCCATATTTCTTTTGCTGATTTGCAACGCATGACCTTAGTAAATTTTAAATCTATTAAGCTGCAAAGAAGAGCATGCTTGGCTTTGGAATTGTTCTCACTTTTCTTCTTTCTGGCTTGATCCATTGGAGGGGTTGTTGGAGGTGTATATCCATCAACAAAAAATTTCCACACATCAAACCCAAGAGCATTCAAATAAGCTTCCATCTTAATACTCCAAAAGACATAATTGAACCCATCAAAAATAGGTGCTTTGACCGTATTGTTATTTTCTGCCATAACTTCTCTTAAGGATCTCCTTCAAGTGGTTAGGCGTTCAAGAAGGACCCGCTTTGATACCAATTGAAGAGAAAAAAAATTTAATGAGAGGTGGGGTGAATCAGTAAATCAAAACACACTTTTTCTTTCTTAAACTTTTATCAACTTTTAACTCTAACACAATGTCAACTTCTTAATATGGAACAATGCAATCAAGTTGAATTCAATTGATGTATGAAATGTTTAAATGATTTTTACAAAAGAAAGTAGGTACCAACCTACTTGAGTTATTAATGAAATATTTTAGTAGGCTCCAACCTACAAGGAGAACCAACCCCTTAAACTTATTGAGTAGGCACCAACCTACAAGGAGCACCAACCCCTATATGCAAGGCACCAACCTTGACTAAATGATGGATGTAAGATGATTTACTTCAATCAGATCTGCACTTCCTCTATCCTCCAATCTGCTTTGTGATGAATGCTATCACTTTAAGCCCACACAAGAAGATAAACTTTCTGACTTGAAAATGCTTACTCTCTACAACCACACCTTACAGCCTTGATTTGGATGTCTTTATAAATGTTGTTCAAGAGTTGCACCTTTCTTATGAAAGAATACATTTGTTCATGTATCCCTTTTGAAATCTACCTTTTCATAAGACACACCTCTTTGAATGTGTTTTATCCAGGCATCAAAAGAACACACCTCTTCATTAATTTGAATCTCCTTTTTATTTGGATTAATTCTGATTTGTTTATTAAATATGTATGTAAAAGTATCTCTTCAATAACCAGATCGAATAAGACACTCTCCTTCAGGCATTACAATGAGAGATCATGTCTTTTCAAAAGTCAATTGAATCAACATACCCTTTTACTGATGCATCATACCACCTAGAGAAAACCGAATCATATGAAGGAACACATCTTAACAACAAACAAATACGTCTTATCTGGGGATGATCGCGTCTTTTGGAAAATGATTAACCACCTTTGTTTAAATTTCAAAAAGAAGCCTTAGTTTATGACTTGTTAAGAAATAAGATCGGTTCATAACTAATCGTTTGGAGCTAAACACATCTTTTTCAAAAGGCCACTTTGTTTTGCTAAAACATATCTTTTTGATTAGCCACACCTTTTAGTATATTACTCAACAAATGATATTCGTTAGAGACTTGATTACTTACTCAACAAATTATATTTGTTAGAGACGTGATAACTTAATCAGAATTTTCATTTTTTCTTTAACAATGTGTATGCGTTAAAGTCATTCGAACTTGATGATATAGCAACCTGGTGTAACAAGCTCAATTGTGATCAATCTAAAAAAGATCTTTAAAACTGAATATCAATGGTCTTCAATCTTGGTCAAGATGATCCGCACATTCAATTTCAAAACTGAATGTCAATTACAAATTTAATTTCATGATGACTGCATTCTCATAAATCTGAAAATGATGATATTAGAGTCCACAAATCTGATTTTCCTTCGACTTCATTAATTAATCTGAGAATGAAATTTCAAACTATTTCTTGATATGTTTCAACAATTTTATCACCAAAAGATTAAGTCTGGTCATCAACTTATCATGTAAGATCTTATCTGTGTATTGCACAAGAATCCTGTAGATATGCATCTATTAGACATCAATGAAATTTTTTGAATAGTATTTCAATAGGAAAGAGATCACAAGGTGTAAAGATTGAATTTCAACCTCAATGTTGAGTCAATCAGACTTGGATCTTAGTCCTTAGGACAAGATGAAAGATCTAGAATTAAATTGAAATGATTTTGAACACTCAAACTAATTGAACAATAAGACCTAATACATAAAATGAAAATTCCAAAAGTAAAGAAATAGAAATGATAGTTTGTAGGTAGATCTGAGAAGGGTTTGATGACATGTACCTATCACTATAAACTTGTTTTGAGACCTAATGAAGGATTGGTTCGCCCCTGGGCGAATGGGTCATGGTTAAGGCTTCCAAATTTTTTTTTACAATTCTTTGATGTTGGATCTTGGCTTCTATTTGACATAGGCTCCATTGTTGAAAAGTTAGAAATAAAGTCTATAACCTATTTTTTGTTGCTTGAAAACAATGATGACAACTTGTGCAATAATGAAAAATTACGCCTTTGAGATCTCTTCAATTCTTCTTGAACCTATAATTTTCACATACACAAAGAGAAAAATTGTTTGTTTGAATGGGGGTTTTCTTTAGTCAAACCCCAGTTTGGTAATTAAACCTTCATTGAAAGGTAATGACAATGGAGAAGGAAACGATGAATGACCAATGCTTGTTATAACTCACCAAACCTTCAATGGCTTCCCTTATAGGACTGAAGACAAAAACATCTCTCTAAGGAATGCAATCTTGTTTTTATTGATGGATTTGGATACTTGAAATACTTGAATTCTTTAGGATCAACAATGCATATTAGCCTTCACAAGATGACATGAACACACATAAGCTTGAACATGATGTTAGGATCTTGAAATTGTTGTAACAAATGACTAATAAATCTTCTCCTGAATGCTCTTAACAATTATATTTGCACAAAGGGTTGCTTCGTAAAGTGTGTTATTATTAGATAGATTTCAAATGATAAAAAGACTATATTTATAGGTGTTTATCTAATTTCAAAAAACTAGATTCCAAAAGCCGACAATTGTAAGTTGAATTTGAATCATTAAAATGCCACCAAAACATATTTAAATGGGTCTTATGACTTAAAGGGGACCCATTCAACCATGGGTGAATGGGTCTTGGCATATAAGTCTAGGAAACATATAATCCATGGTGATTAAAATATTAAATGTTGGCCCCCCTTTCAGAAAACGGGAAAAATAAGGCTTTGAAATGCATATTTTGGAAAATTATAAGCTTAATTAAGTCTAATAAATTAAGGGACCCAAACATAGTGTGAAATTGTAAAGGTATACAATTTCCTACACTATATTTAACCCCCACTTTAGTGAGAATATGAACTTATGCTCAAATTCACACTAGAGTAGACAAATGTGTCAAGAGGGGTCTAAGTGTGCAAATGTTAGAGAGATAGGATGAAAAAAATCAAGGAGGGTGATCAAGCCCCCAGGATCTAAGATCCCATGGAAAACCAACATAAGCACAAAGGGACACACATGTACAAAAGATATATGCAGCAAGACAAGATACACTAGCATACAATATCACAACTAATGTAAAAAGGAAAAAAGGAAAGGAGGATGGATCAAGCCTAAGCTGTTAGTCCAAAAAAATAAGCTCACAAGGGATAGTACAATCTGTTATACACTAAGTGATCCCTAAGAAAAAATGAGAAACACACACTTAATTCATTGAAAGGTGTGTACCCATAAAAAGGTGGTAGATGAGAAAACACACACTTAAATCATCAGAAGGTGTGCATCCATACATCAACCATACCAAAAGTTATACTCCCTGATAAATTTGATAAGGTGCCATAAAATATCAATGTTCTATGCCAACACTACACTAAGTTCAACTCCTATGAAAAAAGTGAAGCAAAATGTCAAAATTTCAAAATGATACTCACCTTAGAAGGTGCAAAGAAATAATTCCAAAATAAAATAATGCCAATGTGTTCCCTCACTTTAAAGGAATTTCTAAACACCATGCTCTAAGAAATTACTTTAAAGTAGAAAATGATAAATTCCAATTGATAAAAGGGCCATGAGAGCTTACTTGGAAATCCCTATGCTAATGATATGTTTCCAAATAAATTTGCTTCATGAAGAAAAGTTTCCCCCACATGTAATATCAAAAGATAACACATAAGGGAACCACAAATTCGGGATCAACGTTTGTCTTTTCTATAGTAATATAATAGAGCTCAGAACCATCATCATTCCCCAAATACTCATAGAATAACAAACACAAGGGATGAATGACACATAGAGAGGAAAAATATTTTTGGGTTAACATGGAAGAGACCTAAATATCTCAATGCCTTGTATCATCACCAAAAGGAAAACACAAGACAAAAGAAAAGATAATGTTTACGAAAGATAGAAGAATGGAGATACAAATAGAAGAATGTCACTATAGATTTTCTTTCTTTGTATCATTGCACCAATGAACTAACAAGGGTCATCCAAAGAAAGCTCACAAACATAAAGACATGCCAAGTAGCACAATACAAGGGATCAAATTGCATACATGCAGTCACAAATAACATAGAAAGAAAAGAAACAAAGTATATCACATGTGACCCAACCTAAAGTAGGTTGTTCGCATCCCAATCTTGCTCATCATATATGAAAGGATGATAACTAGCCAAAGGGGTAATGAAAAGTGCCATACTAGGACAATTTCCAGGTTCAACATGTGGTGGGTCACTTGTATCAGGAGGATCATCATGGTTGCTCCCATCTAAATTCATCGAAGTGGAAAATAATAAATTCAATTCATTATGCACTTCATCAATCTTAGCAATCTCATCATCATCCAAGTTAATCACAAGAGGTCCAATGATAATATCCATTGTTTGTTATTATTTTTTTGTGGTGGAGAAGTTTCATGTTGTGTGAAGGTGAAAAATCATCATGCTTTGTTTGAGTTAGTTGTTGATCTTGGATTGTTGGTTTATTCTTTTCTTCTAATTGACTAGCAATAGCACGATGTTTGTGCCTACACTCTTTAGAATTTTAGTTTCTTCTTGGATGTCTTTCAAGTTGTGATGGTGTAGGAGTGGGTTTATCAACCATTGGTTTCTTTTCTTCCCACGAGGAAGAAACACAAGGAACCATCAAGGGTTGGGAAACCACTATCTCTTTAGGTCTATAAACTTGTTTGATCTTAAGAAGCACAAAAGGAATTGTCTTATGGTATTTTTGGATTTTGTAAGAAACATGCAAATGAATTATTAATTTATCTTTGTTACTTGGAAGGGATTTAGGATCAAGCATAGGTTCATCAATGATAGGTTGGGGAGGAATAATCATGGACTTAGGAATATTGCTAAGAGATAATTTGGTTATGTGCTTTTCCTTGAAATTTTGATTGGATTTGAAAAAGAAATATTCACGAGGCTTTATAGGTTCCATGGGTTTAGGACAAAAGAAATCCAATGAAAAGTTCCCATGGTAAGACAAAGGATTAAAACCACTATGATGCATTGTAGGAACTTGGTTGTCAAATGGAAATTTTAAGTATTTGTGAATGATCGACGGGACAATATTCATGGAGTGTAGCCATGGATAGCCTAACTTCACATGGAATTGATTTGACATCGAGATGATGGAGAATGATACATTGAAATATCCCCCTTATATATTTTTTGAATTTTAGCCACAACACTTCACCCATTAGCGTTAGCAAAACCAAAACTAGCTGAGGAAAGTAACCCTACACCAAGAATGTTCACAAAGATCCCAATGACAGGTGAGGTGATAGCATATGGTGTCGGGGATCATTAGCTTGTAAAATAGAAACTGTTGGAAAGTACAATGAGAGACGACTAAGCTGATCAGAATGAAATGAGATGTAAACTTGACCACTTATTCAACAAGAGTGTAATACAAAGTATTGAAAGTAAATGTATGGGCAGCTAGTCGACCCCTTCTGCTTGTCCAATGACAATGCAAGAAAGTAAATTGCTGAAAGTAAAAGATGGAGAGGCCTATCTCTTCCACTAAGAGTGGGAATACAAAGTAAAGTGCAAGAAATAGAATGACTAAATTAGCAGGTGCTTGTAAAATTTGATGTGTAATTTTCAATTTTTTGAAAGTTTATAATTCGTCGAAATTTCGATGAACTCGTCAAAATGTTGACTATCATCGAAATTTTGACAAACATGAAAAATAGAAAAAAATCAAATTGTGGCCAACATAAAGAAAAGTGAGTTCACACCTGATTTATTGCGACAGTGTTTTGCTCTACTTGAGATAGTTTGTGGAGAACTAAGGACGATTTTCTTGGGAAAAATAAGAAAAAATTCAAGAAGATATTGCTAGGTTGAGGGTAGTCATTGTTTTTTTACAGAATTCAGTTGTGAAGTCAGATTTGTAGTTCCAGGTTTGAAAATCATATTTTAAACCAACATCTCATCAGATTTCATTTTTAGAGGTTTAAGGTTTTGAGAATTTCATGTCCAGATTTTTGTTGTGTGGAATCACCATAAGATCACAACCAAGGAACATATTCTTGTGATTGTAATTATGTGATCCATAACTCTATTGGTCATGTGGCACAATTGTGCTATAACAAATACATGATGCATTCATGTGTGACCCAAGTTTAATGTGGCTATGTTGTGATAGAAATGGAGGCACTCATATAATGTAGTTAATTCAGGTTGTATAATGTAGGTGTCAATCATCATTGGGTGCATTCAGGTTGTCTCAAGTTTAACAAGTTAGGATGTAATTATAGCATGATCGAAGAGTGATTACCTCTTGCTGCAATAAAGAGCCTATAACTCTAGTTGATATGCAAGAGTGGTTGTGTTATATCAATTATGTAGTGTGCATTCAAGCACAACCCATGTTTAATGGGCTATTCTAGAGAGTGATCAAGATTTTCTAAACCTTATGAATGTTACTTAAAAGTGTATAGCTTAAACTACAAACCAAGTTTGTTACATACTTGAATGCAATCTTGGGTTACCGCAAACTATAATAATGTGATATGCTAATAACCAATATGGAAAGTATTAAAGCAAGACCCATGATATATAGGATACATTTCCCTGATTAGGTTTACATACCTTAATGATCAAACACAAGCTTCCCACACACTCTAGGATACAATCCAAGATCATACCACAACTTTGTCAAGACAACTAATTTTCTGACCCAAGATTTAAGGTTGTTTTTTAATACCAACAGAAGAATTGGTAAGAGCATGATTAGGGTACAAACCCTAGGCCTCCGTAGAAACATAAACAATAACTATAGCAAATTAGTGAGGTTGCAATACCAGAAAGATTGAGATATTGTAGGTAATAACAAAATCTTGTAATCTAAAGATTGTAGCCAATAATAAGCACACTATGTAGCTTAGTGACATTTGTAAATGTAATCTACGGTAAGAAGAATGAAAGTCACTTGAGATGTGACAGTCAAAAAGAGGCTGAGCAGTGACAAGATAATAAAGCTCAAACCTTGCATAGTAAAGTGGAGATTTTAATAGTGAGTTTCCTTACCCCCTTGCTAACCTTAACAGTTTTTCAAATATTTTTGGTAGTGTTAGACAAGGCAAATACAATCAGGGAATGACTGTCTAAATGAAGTAACAGTGGTAATCATAGGTTCAATGTTTCTTCTTAGCCATTAATGTATAATGGAGGTAGTAGATTGCATGTTTGAGTAGTGTTTTGAGACTCATCAAAGATGAGAGAATAGTGAATAATACCTTGTGGACTGTGACGTAGTGTCAATAAGGTTGAAGGATCTTAAGAACTACAATACCATGAAACAATGAGTCCACTGTAGTAAGTAGGCAGTCTATAGGGCATAGTTTGATTTTATAGAAGGATGCTCATGAAATAAATCTTCAAGTGATAGTGAGTGAGCTGTTTGAGATTGCAGCTGAGGGTGCAATACTCAGTCTTAAAGGAAGTTAGGAAAGTAGTAAATGTGTAAGAAAATCAAATCATACACAACAAACAATTCACAATGTTATCTTGCATAATTCCTTGAGTTTGAAGATAAAAATCTCATTGTATCTTCATGATGAAAGTGGTGACCTGATGGTCAATCACTAGCAACCATGATTTTAAAACATGCTATTGTGCTTATGGAGGCAACATTTTAAGCAAGGCAGTGAGTGGTGGTTTGGAACAATGGCAGGTATGAAGGACTTGATTTATATGCATACTATGTAGTTTAGCTTAAGACACCATTTTTAGAAGAGATTGAAGGTGGATTATGGAACTCAAGGGTTACCATGAAAATGATTAAAGAAAAGACTGAGATCTATTTAAAAGCCACAGTCATGAAGATATTAAAAATTTCACATGCAAAACCCTAGTAGATGGAGTAATGAATACAGTGCCAAAGAGGATAGTGTACTGGGGAAGATTTAGGAGATCTCCACATTATCTAATTATAGGGAAATACATAATTTATTTATTTTTTTAATTAAAAGAAATCATTCTAAACCCTATATAGGATACATTGATACTTCAAAAGCCTCTGAAGGAATTTGAGATTATGCAAATATATGACAAGTAAATACCTATATTACAAATAGTAGCGGAAACAATGTAAGATTTGTTGAGCAAAGTAGGAATGAGATAAGCAACAATGAATCCTATGCCTCCTTTCACGCACATCTCCTGATCTGTATAGGATCTAGACTAGATTGCAGTTTAAATGTTTAAACTTTTACAATGCTTTTACAATGATTATTTCAAGTTAATTAAAATGAAATTAACTTAAGGAAATAACAGAATGAAAGTAATAACAAGGTGATTTAACAGAAAGGAAGGAAATGAGAGTCAGAAAGAGAGAGAAGAAGAGAAGTGCAAACAACGCTTGATAACGGAGTTCGTCACGAAAGTGACTACGTCTCCGGGTCCACTCCAATAGGGAGACCGATCCGATTAACTCCAAAATCGATTACAAATGATGCACCAAGACCATCAGTTCGGCAGCATAACAGGGCTCCGACATTCAATAATGGCTTGAAAATTCTTCAACAAGACCCCTCTCTTCCATGTTGCCTCAGCGTCAAGACTTCCTTCACCTGAAAAAAACTTGATTACAATCCTCACCTCAAGCCCCCTTTTATTACAAATAATTATCTCAATTTGGCCCTCAACCAAAAGATTTGAAAATATTCTCCAAATCCACCTTATCTCTCCAAAATACATAAAAATCTGCAAATCTTCCATAATCCCCCCCTATAAATCTTTAATAATCTCCCTTTTACATAAAAAAAATCTTTAAAAATAATAATAACCTCTTAATTTGTTTAAGCCTTGTCGGCTATTTGATTTTTGGGAGGTTACACTTCCATAAAAAGTTGTTTGTTTTAGAGTTATAGGGAGTTGGTTTTAAAATCTAAGGTATTCGGTTTTCGAAATACAACAAAACCAACCGCTACCATACATATTCCAAACGGCATCAATGGTCAAACGGTTAATAGGCTTTTTAATTGCCGGCCGGTTCGGGGTTCAAATCCCGCCGGCTTGCCTTGTTTCAAAAATAGCAAATGAAATATTAAACAAAACAAACCGTTGCCCAATATAGCATTGAGGAAGTTGCGCGGCCGAGTGGTGGAGGCGTGGACTATTTATTGGAAGGTTAGGGGATCGAATCCCCTTAACCTTTTTTACCGCAATATCCCAACAAACAAACTACCGGTTAAGTTGAAGGCCACGTGGCAGGACACAATTTGCTAAATACGCTGACTGCGATGCCAACTGGATGCCCATGTGTCCGATGACTCAGATGCCACGTGTGAGGAGATCATTCGCCGACGATGCTGACGTGTTGCTGACTCACAGCCGACGTGTCATTGACTGGACTGTACCCTCTGACAACTCATCATGCCACGTGTCAAATTCTGATTCGCCCAAACTGCTGACTGGACTGATGACAACGCCGCCACGTGGATGCTGACTGAGTGATGACGTGGCATGCTGACTGGGCGTACGGACTGCCACGTGTCACTCTGTGATTGGTCCGTACAAATGCCACATGTTACACTCTAATTTGTCCACATCAGATTCCGTACCATGTGCTGACGTCATCTGTACGGATGATGACGTCATCACTGTACCTTCAGTCCACAAGTCAAACCTGAAACTTTGACCAGCTGTATCTTGAGCCTCCGATGTCGGATTTTGACGAAACGAACGCCGTCGGAATCGTCTCGACGAGCCCTTCAACTTGACGCTGCTTCCGTCAATTTTTGAAACAATCATTTTTTCCACTTCCTGGACGCCCCTGATCCTAGTTTGACCGAAGGTTTGACCGGCCATAACTCGTGCAAACGGACTGCTTTTTGCTCCGTTCGATGTTCGTTGGAACCAGGACACTGAGATCTTTCTTATGGTACGAATTTTGGAGAAAAATGAGACACTTCAATTTCCACTGAAAAATGTCCACCGGATCATCTCCTCACCGTTCTCTGTCATTCTTTATAGAAACACTTCTCCATTTTGGTGGTCTATGCTTGAAAATAATGTTTTGACGAAGGTTTTAGAGTATGTTTATTAAAATGAAAACTCCATTTTGGTGGGCTACGCCTAAAAATAAGATTTTGAAATTTTTTTTAGGGTATGTTTATTAAAGTTTTAGAGTATTTTGGTGGGCTATATTCTTGATTCCTTAAATGATTTATTCAAATGGATTGTGACTAAATAAATGACTAACTATTTAGACATTTTTATTTGTGTGACTAAATAAATTTTAATCAACAACCAAACTAGTAATTTATTTACTCATTTATAGCTGATTTGCAAAAAATGAGCATAATTTAGTCATTTTTAGTTGTTGTGACTAAATTTTTTAGTCACCTAGTCATTTATTTGCCAAATTCTACTAGTGTGTGCTTCCTTGTGCAATTGGGGCTCTCTCAATGTTAAGGGCCCTAGGGATAAGCTCGTCATAAGAAGTGACACATTGCATCTTTAACTAAAAGGATAAATCCGTATTGACATTAGCAATGATGATTCTGACTTGTTGCTCCTTAGGAATGAGTCACTTGCTCTTACTAGCTCGCTACCTCCATCGTTGTAGGAAGTTTGCGATCAAGTTCAATATTCTAATTTTAGGAGTCTTAACAGTTGGAAATCATAGTAAAATAAAAAATTAATAAGTTTTGGAATTAACATTTTAAAGTGTTGTTTGGGGTCATTAACTTTAGACTATTTTCTCTTTTGCAGGGATGGTTGCATGGAAATTTTTGGTGTAAAATATCAAAATTATTAGATTTTGTTACCTGTCTATGAATAAAAATTATTGGAGTGTGAGTTTGATATTTTTTGAAGATCTAAATAGTCAAGCTTGGTAAAGAAAAATCATGTCAGATAATATTAGTCCAGAACAAAATGAAGAGACACTTGATAGATTGTGGGATAGATTGAAAAGAAAGGGTGATGGGAAATGTTATTGTCCTTGCAATAATTACAAGGGCTTAAAGACAAGATGAATTTTAGGCAGGATAGTCACGTTGAAGAGAGGCATGATTATCGTCCATTGGTAAGTTGTTCATTATATGTGTTTATATTGATTGAATTTGTAAATGTTTATATCGTTTTAACATTATATATATATATATATATATATATATAATTACTTGATCATGATCATGTATTTATTTGTGTCTATCATTATTATAAAGGTGGGGCACCCTAGGAAAAATGATATGGATTATCACGGCCCGGAGAATGTGGTTTTGCAAGCGGACGAACATGGAGCTGTGAATATTGAAGATGAAGTTAATGATCCTATGGAAGAACATGATCATGCACCAGAAAACACAATTGAAGATGATGGTACGAATACATTGATCCATGACACATTTAGTGGCAGAGCTGATTATGATGATCAAGATAAATTTGCTAATGTTCATGATTTACCTGTACTTGAGAAGGCATACAAACCCGTTTATGAAGGCTCCCAAACAACTCTTCTCTCTGTTGTATTGTTGCTGTTGAACTTGAAGGTTATGAATGGTTTATCAAACATAGCAATCTCACGAATGTTAAGGTATGTCATATATGTCATATTTTTTCATCTATTTTAATTGTTGTTAGTTCATCACTAGTAAATAAAGGATGAAATATGTACCATTAATATTCTTTATATTAACAAATTATTTTTTGTTGTAGATTGATTGGTGAATTTTTGTTATCACCATCAAATATTTTACCTCGCTCATACCTGAGATTTATGTGCCATTATGAAAGATATCAGAATGGAGTATCAAGCAATAGATGCATGTCCCAATGATCATATTATATATCATAAACAACATGAATTTACCTTGAGAATGCCCAAGCTGTCATAATATTAGATATCAAATAGATCAACTAACAAAAGGTTCCTCGCAAGGTTCTAGCCGTTATATATTCCCATTATTCCACGTATGTAATGATTATTTAGGTGCGAAAGCTTAGCGCAATTGATGGATTATGATGCACATAATAGAAGTGGAAATGACATTCTTCGAATGCCTACAGATGGTTTTGCATTTAGGGACATGGAGGAAAAATGGCCACACTTTAAAGAAGAACCTCGTAATCTCAGGCTTTCATTAGGAGCGGACGGTGTCAATCCATTTGGAGAGCTGAGATCTATTTACTCAGTGTGGCCTATTTTTGTTATCAATAATAACATTTCTACATGGATGTCAATAAAGGGAGCACATAATGTTGTCAATGATTGTTCGGTGTTGTTTATCAATTTTCTTTAGTAATGTATCATTTGTCTTATTTGTTGCATATATTTTTCATTCAATAGTCATGCATTAATTTCTATTGATAAAATAGTTATAATAATTATATGTAATGTTTATGTTCATTCAACTAGGTAAGTACTAAGTTAAAGATATGGATGTATATATCGAGCCTCTTATCGACGAGTTACTAAAGTTATGGAATGACATCACTATGTATGACGTCTCTAGACCAATAGGACAAAGACAATTTCAATTCCATGCAATGCTTGTATGGACAATTCATGATGCCCCAGGGCTAACACATTTTTGTGGTATGTTATAACATTCGAATGCACTTTAACAATATTTAATTTGATGAAGTAGATATCATGCATGTTTTTAAAATAATCTATTTATTATATATTTTTATAAAAATTGACATATTTAATCCAATTATATATGATCTTACAGGTCTTCAAACAAAGGAAAAATTTACATGTCCAATTTGTGGTCCAAAGATGAAATCTCGTCGTTCAACAAGTTTAGGCAAGCAGGTGTTTGATGAGTATAGGAACTTGCTCCATAGAAATCATAAGTATCGAACTACTAAAAAACATCTTTTCAATGGGAAGGAGGAGACTACATCAAAACCACGAAGAATGACACCTCACCTATGGAAGTTGGAATATAATAAGTGTCGTCAAGGTTATACATCGGATCAAATTGTTTATCTATCATATATGATATGTTTTGAATTTATATTTTTATATTGTGTTGTGTTTACTCATGTTGTAATTGACAATGATTGTCGTTCATTTGTTTAACTTAATGCTTCATGAAGGTCGTCAAGGCATTAATGGTCGACTTCCATAGGGACTGAAAAGTTATCATAAACAATTTAGTAGGTTGCTCTACTATGAGCAGCTACAAATTGTGCATTTGTTTGATACAATGCACATCAGAAAGAATATAACAAAAACGTTATAGAAAATATTGGACGGAAGGCATGACAGAAAAAATTGTCAAAATTTGTAGTGACATTCAGGAAGCCAATCATGCAATGAAAAATGTCATTCAATTAAATAGTGATGGAGACCAAATTAATATAAGTGCCCTTCCTTGGTTATTAACAGAGCAGCAAAGCAATGCTATAAAAGAAGTCATACGAAAAATTTGATTTCCCACAGGATTTTCTGCGAACATAAACAATATAATAACAAAGAAAGGTGAATTTGGGTCAGGGATGAAACATATTGGCATACCTTCATTAAGGTAATTATTGTATATTATATACACTTGTATAATGCATGTACTTTTTTAGTGTATTGGGTTACTACTTTTGGAAAAATAATGAAAAGATCATTTTATAATTGTTGTAATGCGTTCTACCTCTATCTCAGACAACTTTGACAACAATGTCAAGCAAGTTATATATGATCTTGGAAAATACATGAGGTAAGTAGCGTTGTTCAATTCGTTGTATACATCTTATAATTGCCATTTGTTTTACTTGTTATGTAATATACTTTGTATATTTGTTAAATCTGTTAATATATTTGCGCCTTGAATCACTTGTAGATGGTTGTCATCTAAAGAAATCCATAAAGAAGATATAAATTATTGGAAGAGAAAAATTCTTCGTCTAATGTGTGAAATGAAAAAGTGTCTACCTTCGACATTTTTCAATGCACAAGAACACTACCTCATACACCAGGTTGAGGAGATTGAATTGTGTGGACCTGTACACACAAGGTCAATGTGGATGGTTAAGAGGTACTTGAAATTTTTGAAGGATTTGGTTAGAAAAAGAGCACATCTTGAGGGTTCTGTGGTGGAGGGATATATGGTATACCAGACCATGGTGTACACTAGTGAATATCTTCCTAAGTTTGCAGTAAAAATCCATGTAGATCGCATTTGGGATCACAACTCCATTAACAAATTCAAAGGGGAGTACCTGATGGGGAAAGGTAGATTGAGGAAAGTGAGCAATAATTATAAGATGGTCATGGAGATTAATTGGAATACATTTTACATATAGTTTTTATGTATATTGTACTTATTAAGTTCGTATACTGTGGTATTTAACTAATTATACATCGTTTGTGAATTTCAAATTTTTTTGATACAGTTGGTCGAGAGTGGGATGCACTACATTTGTACATCACCAACAATCTTGATTGGATGATGGAATGGATTGAACGATGTCAACAATCTGGTCGTGCATTAACATGGGAAGGTGTGGTTTCATTGGTTAAATAAGCTCATCGTAATAGAGATTCCAATGTTACACAAAGGGAAATTGATTTAGCATATGATTTAAGAGATAAATAGGTATGTATAAATATATTAATCACCCATATTATTTAATTATTTTCAATTATATTGATGTATATATATGTTGAGATTGTTTTCTTTGCATACATTTGGCCAAGAATGAATATGTTTATCAACTGACGATATTGCAATAATTTTTACATGTTTGACATATTGCAGGTGAAACACCACAAGGCTATGTGGTGCAATGGTCGTAAATTTTAAATAAAAATGTTGGATGACATGAAGAAAACTTGTGATTCTAGTATAACTGCAGTCTTTGAGATGACTAATGTTTCATCTAGAAGCGACATACATCCAAAAGTCTCAGAAAATCAATACTATGGGATTTTGGATGATATACTTGAGTGTGACGTTAAGTCCTTCAGATTAATTATGTTCGTCATCCTATGGTACAGGCTACGATTGAATGAAAATGATCCTGAGAGAGCTATTATTGAACATGATAATGGATTTACCATGGTTAATATAAGGTTGATCGAGAGAGCTGGAAATGATCCCTATGTTCTTCGAAGCCAATGTGAGTAGGTATTTTACTCAAAGGTTCTAGGTAAACTAGGTTGGTCATTTGTTGTTAGAAATGATCCAAGAGGAAGGCCGGTAAAGTATAATGTGGTGGAAGAAGAAGATACTGAAGAAATAGAAGATGATGTAGATGATGATCAGGACCAACAGTTAGTTGATGATGTCCCTGATGAAGATGTCGAAGAGGAGGAACTAGATCATGATGATGTAGGAATTAATGTTCATGAAGATGATATTCATGTGGATGATGACATTATCAAAATTGATATTGATGATGATGATGATATGACCAATCCTTACAATGTCGAATCTAGATCGGATGATATAGACAAAGAGTTGGATGAAGAAGAAGATCAATGACATTGAAATGTATAAGTTATGCGATTATATTATCTATTTGATATTAATTTCTTGATAGAATTATATTTGAATTATGTGGTTACATAATTAATTCATGATGTTTTTAATTTTTATGCCATTACATAATTAATTTAATGATGTACTTTTAATGTTTGAAAGGTCAAAAAATTAAAACATTTCAATAGTGATGTTAACAACCTTGAAATTAGTGTGTTTTATGTTTCATGTGATCATAAAAATTAAAAAGTTAGTTGTAGAGGTGGTTGTTCAGTGGTTGACGTGTAAAGGCCTTTAAAAGGCATAAAGTGATCATTTTAATGGTTGTTGATGGTTGAAGATTTAAAATACAAGCTCTTCACATTTGAAAATCTGTGTTTTTCTTCAAAATTTCTATATTTTTCTTGTTATGCAACACTATACGGTCACATGTAGCCATATTTTGATGTGAAATCAATTCTAGGTCATGAAGATATGTGTTAGCTTTGATTTGAATTTTATTTGAGGGCTTAAGACATTGATTTGAGTTAGAAAGCTTCATTTCTTTGCATACAGCTTGGTTACCCTATTTTTGAGGGTTTTGTAGTGCAAACATGATATAAAGGGGCTCTTACACTTTTTGTGATTATTGTAGCGTATGTAAGAGGCCCCATGGATACTATTGTAATTTCAAGATACATGAATAGGGTGTAGGATGATAAATAAAGAGGGTATAGCTACTGTCCTCAAGAGTTTTGTGAAGAAAAGCATGTGAAATGAGAGGTTCAAGCCTGGGTTTCAACAAAACATGTATGGGAGATATGATTTTATGAATTTGTATCCATGTGCAAACCTAATGGTTTGTTTTTGAACACTGAATATAAATGATATACATACACACACACAAATATACATATATTTGAGTTAGAAAGCTTCATTTCTTTGCATACAGCTTGGTTACCCTATTTTTGAGGGTTTTGTAGTGCAAACATGATATAAAGGGGCTCTTACACTTTTTGTGATTATTGTAGCTTATGTAAGAGGCCCCATGGATACTATTGTAATTTCAAGATACATGAATAGGGTGTAGGATGATAAATAAAGAGGGTATAGCTACTGTCCTCAAGAGTTTTGTGAAGAAAAGCATGTGAAATGAGAGGTTCAAGCCTGGGTTTCAACAAAACATGTATGGGAGATATGATTTTATGAATTTGTATCCATGTGCAAACCTAATGGTTTGTTTTTGAACACTGAATATAAATGATATACATACACACACACAAATATACATATATTTGAGTTAGAAAGCTTCATTTCTTTGCATACAGCTTGGTTACCCTATTTTTGAGGGTTTTGTAGTGCAAACATGATATAAAGGGGCTCTTACACTTTTTGTGATTATTGTAGCTTATGTAAGAGGCCCCATGGATACTATTGTAATTTCAAGATACATGAATAGGGTGTAGGATGATAAATAAAGAGGGTATAGCTACTGTCCTCAAGAGTTTTGTGAAGAAAAGCATGTGAAATGAGAGGTTCAAGCCTGGGTTTCAACAAAACATGTATGGGAGATATGATTTTATGAATTTGTATCCATGTGCAAACCTAATGGTTTGATTTTGAACACTGAATATAAATGATATACATACACACACACAAATATACATATATTTGAGTTAGAAAGCTTCATTTCTTTGCATACAGCTTGGTTACCCTATTTTTGAGGGTTTTGTAGTGCAAACATGATATAAAGGGGCTCTTACACTTTTTGTGATTATTGTAGCTTATGTAAGAGGCCCCATGGATACTATTGTAATTTCAAGATACATGAATAGGGTGTAGGATGATAAATAAAGAGGGTATAGCTACTGTCCTCAAGAGTTTTGTGAAGAAAAGCATGTGAAATGAGAGGTTCAAGCCTGGGTTTCAACAAAACATGTATGGGAGATATGATTTTATGAATTTGTATCCATGTGCAAACCTAATGGTTTGTTTTTGAACACTGAATATAAATGATATACATACACACACACAAATATACATATATATATATATACATATATATATATATACATACATATATATATACATATATATATACATATATATATATATGTATATATATATGTATGTATGTATGTATATGTATTTTTAAATGTCAATGTAAATGTAATTACTGAATGCTTTCCTAGAACAATAAATGCAACATGTCATTAAAGAAATATATATCTATATATATATAAATGTGTATTTCTAAATGCAAGTGTAAATGCAAAGAGCATATGGTTTTGTAGTGTTATAGATACAACATATCCATAAATTAATGTAATTGAAATTCTAAAGTATTTAACACATATAATATGAAATTGATCAAACTATTAAACTACATGAGAAATAAATGAAAATAGTAAATGCATATGTATGTGTATTTGTAAATGTGAGTGTAAAATAAATAAGAATAATGAAAATTATAAAAGAATACAAGGAAAGGTTTAGAGTTTAGAGTGGGAGAGAGATAGAGGGTAGAAGGTTTAAGGTTTTAGAGTTTAAGGGTTAATGGTTTAGGGTTTAGGGTTAAAGGTAGAGGGTGTTGGTTTATTTTTTACACTGTAACCAAGTTGGTATTCTAATCTACCTATGGGATTTCCAATTCTAATCAAGGGTAGCTCGAAGGACTTGGACCAACTGACGAGGACTTTAAAAAGCCTCCTACACTTTGGGCTCTATAAGACCCTGGAGGGTGATCCATTAATGTGTTTACAACCTCTGCACCAATATCATAAACAACATTAACACAACAAATAATCCCATTGAATATCTCAACACAATAGGATAATATCAAATAAAATTGGTTGTTCACCGATAATATCAACTATGTGGAGCATGAAATAACTACAACACAATCCATAGTAAAATATAGTCATTAATTTGCAATTTGTAGCAAGCTCTAGACAAAGATAAACAATTATTGAACTACACAAATAAGTACAACTTATATCAGTGCCATATATCCATTGCAGGAGTCAAATTCATAAGCATCTAAAGGTTTATGACAGATTTAATACATAACATATAACTTATAAGATCCCTAATAATATTTCATTACAATTTCATCAGTATGCATTCTCACCCAATACTACTTATCAAATCCTTATACAGAACATATCCGCCTATAATCCCATTCAAGCATTTTAATTAATTCCTTGAATTAAAGCTAAAATAAAGATTATACACACTACAATAGTGAGATGAATGAAACAACCTTTAGTAATCTTATTCAAAATTCGGATATGCATGTAAAGTGGAGAGACATGAGTTTGAATTTATCATTTCAACTCAAATGCTAATACTGTTATATAACATTAAATCCCCATGAATTCAAAACTGATTACAAAATAATTCAGAACCTAAATTGTATTTCTCTCTAAAACCATCAGACTTTACAATTTGCTTTGCAACTTCACCTAGACTCGACCAAAAATTATCTAACTTGCTAGCTCGTACTTCTGGCCTTGAAATCCTTCTTATAGAAAATGAAGGAGCAAACAAGCATCAGGCCAGAAAGTACACATGTCACCAACCAAATGAAGCATCTAGTGATATTCCAAAAATCGTTACAATAGCCATCACCCTAGAGAATATTCCCATTCATCATGTTAGCTGAGAAAAATTGAGGCAACAACAAAAAACCACAAGAAACCCACGCCGAGACTGCCATCAAAGCAAAACCGGAGGTCGTTGTAATCACAACATCTGATTTACCACCCGTTAGTAATTCATTCTTTTATTCCTTCTTAGTCAAATATTTATTTACCCATCTCTGATATTCTTTATCAGTCGGCTAGTCAAAATTAATTACCTCATTCACCTTGGCATTATAAGGTGTGTATTTTATTGCTACCTGATTTGCATCTCTTTCAAAAGATTCCAAAAATGAGCTAGTACTAATGATTTTATCCATACAACTCACCAAAAAGTCATAATTTGATTTATCACAAATTAATTTTATTTGATCATTGATGACCTCACCTGCCTGACTGTGCCACTGCTAGAATGACCTGATTTTCCCTTGCTCATCAATTATATCAAGTAGTAATGTGTTACCCCAATCATTGAAATTATTCACCAAATCCCTAATCTTCCTACTCAAGTCATCTAGTAAGGTCTGAAAACCTTGCAATGATTTTACTAACACATGAGTAGGATTTAATGATTGGGGCCTATTTTTTGTATCAAACCTTGAGGCCTTATACATGACATCTAGATCACTAGCCCTAGGGATCCAATTTTCAATCAATGGTATCACTACCTCTTGATCCCTATCAATATTATTTATTGCATCTAATAACAAAGAATATAAAGAATGTATAGATAGAAATTTATTATCAACCTTTTCATTCAAATGCCTTAAAACAATAGTAACAATATTTTTTTGCTTTGAAAGAGATCCCTCCTCACTTACCCTCAAAGATTCCTGTAACAAATCAATTATTTGCAAGAGTTGCTTCTTTGTAGGATCAACAGAGCACTATGTTTCTTCATCAATTTCCTCTAAAGAAGGGGTGAAGGTAGGATTTTGACTGGGAGACCCTGCTGTGGAAACAATTGGAGAAGCAAGAAGCACTAACCCTGCTATGGAAGGCAATGTACTAGTCCCTGGAGCACTTGATGTCTCCCCAATCTGTCTATACCTAAACCTTTCCACCTTAGTTTGCAACTCAAAATTCCTCTGTTGCATCTTACTGTATTCTTCAATTAAGAGGTTATACTTCTCCATTAGGCTTTCTTTTCAGCCTCCTCCCTTTCAGCAGTCTTTTGGGCCAATTTGGCCACATTCACAGTTAAACTAGTGGCATCGATGGTTGAAGTATCTGAAGCTCTCTTTATTATTAACCCCCCTCTGAAATTTGGATTAATGTCTATAATATTTGGCTTTCTCCCTTGTGGAGCCAATGCCCAAATTGCCAAGGTTTCATACTCTTCACTGAAAGCAGAATCTTGAAGTGTTGTCTTGACTTCTTCTTTAGATTCTTGCAAGGGATGCTTGGAATTCATAATAGCATTAAAGACCACTGCATCTACAATGTCCCATTCAAGTAGAATCAATACACCAGCCTGACTCACCAATTTTCTTCCTTCCTCAGGAGTGATGTTCTTAAATTCTTCCATTAATTCAACTTTCACTTCCTTATCATTCTCTTGGTCTAACCTGTTAGGTCTTAGTTCTCTTCTCTCCTTACATTTATTTCAATATTCTTCAAACTTCATCCTCCATACCAATTGCAAGAATACAAGAGTATTTACAAATGCATTGTCATATAAAAACTCCTTACATGCTTCCATTCTTGCATCTTGTACACTTTTTCCTTTCATATCTAAATCAGATAAAACCAATTCAGTTGGCCTAGGAGGGGAAGGAATACCAACCTGCATGTCTTGATCAGTAACAATAATTTCATCCATCAAACTCTCCTGTGGTTGATCAATTTTTTTCCTTTTAGGGCTTGGCTCATATGGTGGTGATGGGGGACTATCTTCTAGTGATGAATCTAAATCAATGATCTTAATTGCCCTAGGCACTTTGAATTTTGGACCTGGTTGTGAAGGAAACTTCATAATTTGCTTCCCCTTTTTATCCACGTCTTCCTCATCACTGTTGTTATCATTTTTTCTCCTATAAATGGACCACTTTTCTATAGCCTAGTATGCTAGCCTTGTTTCAAATGGTCTGGTACCTTGTTCTTGTACACCTAGACTCAGCTCTAAGTTTAATTTTCTGGTTCTCAAAGTGCCCATAATCTCTTTGAAGTTCTCCATCAGAAAATCAATTTTCTTATAGTGGGGACTAAACTCCAACAGTGGATCATATTTCAGATCCATGTTGTGCAAAATATCTAATAGCTTATCATAAGCTATCCATTTCTCCTTGTTCAACTCTTGCTTATTTAGGTCGAACTCATTTTTGATTAGGTCCTCAGGAAAGTTGAACTCATGCAAAAACTTGCCAACCTTTATTATTTGTCTAAAAAGGGTAAAGAAACCCTCAGGATCATGCTACTGCTTTGGACCACATCTCAAATGATAATCTTCAAAGAATTTCTCAAAGTGCACCCAACCTCCTTTTGAAAAGGAAAAATTAGATACCACTGTATAATCAGGGAAAAATGTTCCCTTACCCCTCTCTGTGAGGTTGTCCTCATGGATGCAACCTATCTGCCACATAACTTCTACAAACCCCACTCTTGGTGGCACATTGTATGGCAGTATATGAGGGGCTCCTTGAAAACCATATATACCCTCAAAACAGTGTTGACTGGGTATGGGATAATGTCACTCCAGTTATGGCTAAATTTTAATTCTAGCTTCCTCCCCTTTGGCCTGAGGAAATCATGTAATTCCTCAGGAATCCTACGTACATTCACCATCAATCTAGCCCAATTTGGAAGAAATTTTTTTATCAAATTGCACATAACTAGTGCTTTCCTTATTACAATATAAATCTATAGCCCATATCTGTATTGGAAATATTTCTCCATCAATCGATTGCCTTAATTTCATCTTCTCAAAGAAGAATTCAACATTCTTGAATAAAAACATATGCATCAACATAGAATACCAAAATAATTGAGTGCCAGTATCATTTTTCTGTAGCTTTGACAACCCCTCATGTATCCTCTCAACCAAGAAAGAAGCAAAGTCATATGTGACAGAGAAGTTAGGGCATTGCATTTGCACCCCCATCAACATGTATGCAATGGGCATCACCACACCAGGACTAAAACCTAAAATCTAACACAATGAATAAAAAGTGGCCAGGAAATGATTTGCAAAACAATTTAATTTGAAAGGTTCCTGGTCACTAGGGCTGATATGAAATATTGAACCTCCTGCCTTAGCTAGATGAGGTGGAAGCAATTTAGCTCTGAAAAGAGACTTCAACTTTGCATATTCCTGGTTCATTTCCTCAAGGTTGATAGGCACCAAGTCCTCACTCGGTTCACTCAAGTCAAAAATTTGTTGAATATCATCTCTATTAATGCTTAATAAAACCTTTCCATCATTATCCCTAATTACCCATGTGACAGGGTCATATCTTGCAACTAATGCCCTAAACAGGTCTACATCAGGGAAAACATTCGGTACCACCAGCTTCCCCATATCATACATCCATCCATTTGAAAAAGGGTGAAGAAATTTCCTCTGTCCATACCACAATCTGAACATTTCCAAACCTATGAGAGGAACCCTAGCATCGGCTATGTTAGAACAATTGTATACTAACCCCTCCCCCAGGATTTCCCTCGCATCAGAACCAATCCCTTCTTTCTATCATTCGTTGACAAGGGCAATTGATCCAGGAAATCATCATACAGGTTTCTTTTTAAATAGTCAATCTAGCCAAAATGTTTCTTAGGTGGTGCCATCTCGGACAAACTAGGGCTTCTTATAACTTCACACTTCAAATAGCTAGGACTAACCAGAGATATGAAATTACAAAACAAAATATTGCAATTTCTCACAATTTAAATAAACTATAGCCGTAAAACATTTATCAACAAGCCCTATGATAAGTACAACAAATGTTTTCCTTAATTCAAGCACAAAGTGACCAAGAAACACAAAAATTAACTCATGACTCTTTTCTCAGAAATCCCAAATTCCAGCTGTTAGGGTTCACAACCTTGCTCTCGGCTCTGAAATTACTTCACAAAATACCTGAATGCTTTGTGACACACATAAATCAGGAGAATTGATTTTTTTTCAATCAAATTATGCCAGTAAATGTCGCATTTTCCATTACATCTCACTCGCGCATTGTACGAACGACTACAACCATATTTGATGCAGATTTAAATTCAAGCCGTCGATTCTTCAACACAGTCATCAGCCCTATCATTAACCCTCGAGCAAATTTTCCATCAATATTATAACACATCCGTCGATTTGAATCATGTACATCTTAAGAGCACTTTAGTAACCCACCTTTTAATGTATTTAAGTCCAGATTAATGTTCCACAATATTTTCTTTATTCTTTCGGCTTCATCAAATGAGACACGTGGCGACCACCCGTGATATTACGATTGATAGTGGGGCCATCGCGGGATGGCAGGGAATGGCTGAGATCAAATGGTAGTTGATCAACGATCACACAATTTCATCCCCCAGAAGGACATGTGGCACCTGCCCGCGATATCGCAATCAATAAAAATCCTACAACTTTCGATCACGCGATGGCGGGCAACCATTGATATCCGAAGGCAATTTGATCAACGGTAGCGCGAATTCAATCCCTTCTACAAAAGAAAACATTCATTAAAAAGGATGAGGGGACATCACTAGGCCAATGGTAAACAATGACATAAGTTGTTTTTTAAAAGATAGAACACGGGGCCAATTGAGACTTAGGAAATAAAACCCTGCAGAGGAAAAGTATTAAAATCAAAGGGACTCGCCTAGACGAATTGATATGACATAAGTTATTTAAAAACCCCAACAAAAGTCACAACGAAATAGAACCCAGCCAAAGCATGAAATAAACATTAGGGTTTTACATGAAGACAAAGCTAAAACCCTAACCCTTAGAAAACACGAACACCATGAAAGACCAGAGACATAAGGCAAGGCATGAGTGAAAAACAAGGAGAAAAATACTGAAGTTCCATCAGTGGCTCCAGTTGGGGACATTCATTCCATTGGAATGAAGCAAGAATCCATAATTTCAGGTAGAGCAAACCAAGATGAAGAGACGACTAAAAAGGGACCGTTCAAACAAAACAACCCCAACTATGTACAAAATATACAAACCTCATAGTTGTTGTTCATATACACTTGTTCTATGGCCTTGGCTTCCAAAATGAGACCTCTCCTGAATCATAACTGCTTAATTGTCATTTGTAACTTTTTATTTCTTGTATGCAATCATGATCCATGTTGGATCAATCATGATGACCAAAACCCCTACATGAAAGGTTGTGAGCATAGAAATTGTATCTCGATCACATGATATGAGGGTTCCATTTCTGTCATAAACCTCTTGTAATGACATGTTTTCAATAGGCATATTATCTGTGTCAACTAGAGTTGATGTTTCTTGAATGTCTTTTCCTTTTATGCCTTTCCTTAAAACATCATGCATTGAATGTTATCTGGCAACTTGTTCGCATAACGTTTGATTGTGAATGCCTTGAATAGAGCCTTGTGCAACTTTAGATTTTGTTTTTGTTGTTGTCCTTCATGAGACCATTGTAGCATGCATTGTTGGTTGTCCTTATCAGTGACAATGACCTTTACCTATTGCCTTCACTTTCACTAGTACACCCATGAATGAATAATATCAATCCCCTTTGCCTCTTGTAGCTAGCTCTTGCAAAGGTGTTGTCCTTGTACTTGTATCATGACCTTGATTCAACCATTGCTCTTCTTTTGTTATGTGTAATAAATACACATAGTATCCTCATTTTATCTTTATTGGACAACCACATGTCACATAGGTGGGTGACCTAACAACTCACCTTCCTATGTGATGTGTGACTGTCCAATAGGGTTATGGTGAGAGGGGCTTGAAAAAAACTTGAAATTCTTCCTCATTGTTTAAAAGATGCATAATTGAACTCGATGCATCTATGAAGTCACTTCCTTTATAAACAGATCATGGATCTTCTTAAGAAAATTGAAGAACATATCAACACAGTATGTTGCATCTTTTGAATTTTTCCTTTTCTGTCCTGTATTATGTTCCTTTCTTGTCCTGTCTTATGTTACTAGTCCTTTATGGTATTGGGAAAATCCTAAGGTTGGGGTTTTGTCTTTGACTGAATCCCTCTATCTCTCTCCCCTCTACCCATAACCCTAAACCCTTAAACCCTCTACCTTCTACCCTCTGTCTCTCTCTCAAGTCTCTCCCTCCTACCCCCTATCCTTCTCTTAGGTCGTTATCTATCTCTCACTCACTCCCTCTATGTGTCTCCCTTAAACCCTAAACCCTAAACCCTAAACCATTAATCGTAAACCTTAAACCCTTAACCCTTAAACTCTAAACCCTTAAACCCTCTACCCTCTACATTTAACCCTCTACCGACCCATATCTCTCTCCCACTCCCTCCCTCTTTCCCTCTCTCTCCAAGTCTCACCCTCCTACCCCCTCTCTCTGTGTCTCTCTCTCACTCACCTATCTCCCTCCTCTACCCTTAACCTCTACTCTCTATCTCTCTCCCACCCTCCCTCTCTCTCTCAATCAATCCCTCTATCTCTCTCCTCTATCCATAACCCTAAAACTCAACCCTTAAACCATTAAAATCCAACCCTAAAACCTCTGGCCCCTCTACCCTCTCTCTCCGCCTCAAGTCTCTCCTCCTACCCCATCTCTTAGGTCTTCATCTCTCTCTCTCTCTCACCACACTCTTATCTCCTTCCCCTACCTAACCTCTACCCTTAACCCCACTTATCTCTCCCACTCCCTCCTCCCTCTCTCTCCTCTCTCACCCAATCCTCTATCTCTCTCCCTCTACTCCATAATTCCTAAACCCTTAACCTTGAAACCCAAAACCTTAAACTCTCTACTCCCACCTCACCCCTCTCTCTCTCAAGTATCTCCTCCCACCCCTCTACCCTCTCACTCTCAACTCACTCTCTCTATCTCTCTCTCCTCTACTCTTAACCCTAACCCTTAAACCCTTAACCCTTAAACTCTAAACCCTCAAACCCTTAACCCTTAAAATCTAAACCCTTAATATTAGGTGTGTATTAAAACATTATAAAAGTATAAATTTTTGGAGTTCTATTAGGAATTGAATGATAAATGACGATGAATGGGAAAATATAAGGTACTTTAATATTTTCAACTAAAAAGTTAGAGTTCAATTAGGATTAGTGTTCACTTAGGGTTAGGTTTAGGGTTCAATTAATGTTCAATTTGGGTTAGGATTGAGGATGAGGTTGGGGTTTAATTAAGGTTATGAATTCAATAAGAGTTCAAATAGGTCAAGGTTAAGGTTAGGGTTGGGGTTAAGGTTCAATTAGGATAAGAATTAGCGTTAGGGTTAGGATTAGAGTTCAACTATAGTTCAAAGTTAGGGTTATGGTACAATTAGGACTACTATTCAATAAATGTTCAATTAGGGTTAATACTTAATTAAGATTAGTTTTAAAGTTCAATTAGGGTTAATACTTAATTAAGTTTAGTTTTAAAGTTCAATTAGGGTTTGGGTTAGGGTTGGGATTATGAATCAAGTAGGTTTGGGTTAGGGTTTGATTAGAGTTAGGTTTAGGGTTTAGTTAGAGTTAGGGTTAGGGTTAGGGGTAGAATTCAATCATGCTTAGTGGTCAATTACAATTAGATTTAGTGTTCAATTAGGGTGAGGGTTAGAGTCCAAATAGGGTTAGGGTTTAACTAGGGTTAGGATTAGAATAGAACAAAGTTTTTGTGTTTAATTACGATATCTTAGAATTTAGTATAATTCTAGAAAATGAAAACGGATTTTGGACACAAAGAAGAAAAATAGAGTGTTGATTTTGTTATAGATCTATTTAATTTATTCTTAAAATTTAATTAATAATTGTTTAATTGAATTTAAATGAATATTTAATTTAATTTAATTGTATTAATAGATAATTAGTAAAACTAAATAGATACAAATATTTGCGGATTTTAAAAATTAGAAGGGCTAGGATTATAATTATAGATAGACTTAGGGTTGGATTAACATTAGGGGTTAAGGTTAGGGTTAGGGTTACCATTTAATTAGAGTTGGGGTTCTAAGATAAAGCTTGGGTTCAATGATAGGGTTAGGGTTGGGGTTATAGTTAAAGTTCAATTACAAATAGGGTTAGGGTTCAATTAGGTTTAAGGTTAAGGTTAGATTAGGTTTATGATTCAATCTCAACAATAATTTCACTCTAAATTTAACCCTAAACTTAATCGTAAAACTAACACTCCATACCTTATTTTTAACCCCAACCCTAACTAAATATATATTTAACCCTAACCTTAATTCTATAACTAAAATTAATTCTAATCTTGTCTTTCATGTTGTGCTGAAAATGCTACTAGCATATGTATATTATTTATTAATATATACAAAATACGCCAAGAGATATCTTTATCGAGGCACCTATTTTATAATAGTACAATAGACACATCAAAAGGATATCTCTTGACATATTTTATATATATTATTAATAAATAACATATATGCTAGTAAGTATTTAATAAATAAAATAAAATAAATATATCAATTTTTTACCATACTACTTGTTGCCAAGGAGATCCACGTGGTGCTTGCCCGTGATAATGCAATCAATAAAGAACTTGCAACTTTTGATCACGTGATGGCGGGAAACCGTAGATCTCAACCATCGACAATCCTGTTCATTCAACATAGTCGCCAACCTTGTTATTAATCATCAAGCACCTTTCTACTGAGATTATAACATCTTTGTTGATTTAAAACACATGTATCTTATAACTGCTTTAGTAACCCATGGCATAATGTATTAAAGACACATCAAAGTATTTATCATTCCTTCAGCTTCACCGGATAAGACACGTGGCACTCACCAGTGATATCGCAATCAATAAATACCTCGCAACTTTTGATCACGTGATGGCGGGCAACCGTGGATCTCAACTATCGACAATCCTGTTCGTTCAACACAGTCACTAGCCTTGTTATTAACCATTGAGCACCTTTCTATCAGGATTATAACATCTTCGTTGATTTAAAACACGTGCATATTATAACTACTTTAGTAACCAGTGGCATAATGTATTAAAGACACATCAAAGTATTTATCATTCCTTCAGCTTCACTAGATGAGACACATGGCGCTTGCCCATGATATCACGATCAACTAGTGGGGTCATCGCGGGATGGTGGGGAATGACTGAGATCACATGATGATTGATCACAACCATGCAAACTTGTCCCTTTGCAAAATAAAAAAAATTATTAGTGGAGAGGGCCTAGTACATGTGGCGCTCACCCGTGATATCGCGATCAACTGGTGGGGTCATCGCGGGATGGCAGGGAACGATTGAGATCACACGATGATTGATCTACGGCCATGTGAACTTGTCCCTCTACAAAATAAAAACATTTATTAGGGGAGAGGGCCTAGTACACGTGGCACTCACCCGTGATATCACTATCAACTGGTGGGGTCATTGCGGGATGGCGGGGAATGAATGAGATCACACGATGATTGATCTACTGCCATGCAAACTTGTCCCTCTGCAAAATAAAAACATTTATTAGGGGAGAGAGCCTAGTAGTCATGCGAGGTGCAAAATAAAAACATTTATTAGGGGAGAGGGCACACTCAATCATGTTGATAATACCCAGTCTTACCACATATTTATACTATATATTGTAAATAAATAGTCCAAATGTAAATAAAGAAAGATATTTATACAATCCAAGAAAATAAGTTAAAATGTATTTAATAAAAAATTATATATCAATTTGTTTTTCTTTTTTAGATGAATTAAGAGAATGATTTAAAATATTTTAATTCAAATAACATAAATGATCAATTGAAGTGGGAAAACTTGAATATTATTTTAAAATTTTGAGGTTTCATATTTATGTGTGAGATTGATCTAATATTCCAGAAAATGAATGTTAAAATATCATGAAAAAAATAGGCATAGAATGAATGTAGAAGTAAAATTATATTTGCATATATTCATAAAATAAGATCTAATAAACAAAAATATATGCAATTAAAAATAAAGGAAAAATAATTCAACCCAAATTTAGATAAGAGAGATAATCAGATTATATGATAACTTTAAGGCTAGGTTTAGGGTTTGATCAGGATTAGTGTTCACTTAGGGTTATGATTAGAGTTATGAATCTACAATTAGTGTTCAATTAGGGTTATGATTAGAGTTATGAATCTACAATTAGGGTTCAATTAATGTTCACTTAGGGTTTCTTTCTTGGGAGAAGTTTATTGAATGGTAAGTGTATTTTATAAAATTAATATGTCAAGAATTAATTTAGATTATTCTTACATGGATTTTCATATGGTATTAAATTGGTAGATTAAAAATTGATAATAGATTTCCTTCCTTCTTTTGCATTGTAAGCTACCATAATATAAGGCCTTTTAAAATCATATTCATATTTTGAGATTTTCTAAACTATACAGCACGACATCCAACAAAAAAATTGTTATGCATTTTTCCAAGCACAAATCCTTAGAATTCTTAATGTGTTACTTAGGTTAATTGTTTATTGCAATAAATAAATACACACTAATATATATATTATGGATTTGAGGGAAAATATTAAAATATTTATATATATAGAAAAATTTAAATGCAAGGGATTCAAGCACATACCTTTGCTTTTGTTAATGTTGATGAAGATAGAAATCTTGATGAAGTGCCAAATTTGATGACATGATATTAAAAACTGGAATATCTTGCTCTATATGGCAATTTGAAATTTTGTACAAAACCATAACTAACTCTCTACGAAAATCCAGACTTTGGACCCATTTTGCATCAATAAATATGAGCTTTGACACATGCCTCCCTAATCTAGCATACAATATGTACTTAAATGCTCAAAAAATAGTTGGGAGTAAAAAGGAGATTGGTGATCTTGGGAAGGTCCACTGATTCACCTTTGTCCTCCCTATAGATAGAGGTAGAGATGAATATGAATGAGAGAGGAAAAATGGATAAAAATAGATAGAGATATAGAGAGAGATAGAGGGAGAAATAAATATATAGAGAGAGATAGGAGATAGGACATACAAAGGGCATATGTATATATATAGAGAGAGAGAGAGAGAGAGGAGGAGAGAGAGAGAGGAGAGAGAGAGAGAGAGATGGCAAGATAGAGATATGAGGAGATAGAGAGAGGAGAGAGAGAGACAAGCAGAGAAAGACAAATAGGAGATGGAGAGGGAGATAGAAATAGGGGAGATAAGATATATATGAGAGGAGAGATAGATAAACGGGAAGAGTTGACACAGACACAGAGACATATGGGAAGACAAAGGGACAAACAGGCTGGAGATGATGTGGAAGATAGATAGGGTA
Organism: Sequoia sempervirens; assembly: GCA_007258455.2. NCBI lineage: Eukaryota > Viridiplantae > Streptophyta > Pinopsida > Cupressales > Cupressaceae > Sequoia > Sequoia sempervirens. The sequence continues at coordinate 187,512,980 of VDFB02358134.1, read as the reverse complement.
TAGGAGGAGCAAAGAGAGGGAGAGATGGGGGAGAGACAGAGAGAGGGAGGGGAGAAAGGGAGAGAGATATGTAGAGGAGGGAGAGATAGAAGATGGGGAAGAGGGAGATATATGTAGAGAGGGGGAGAGAGGGAGAGCAAGAGGGGGAGGCTAATATAGAGAGATAGATAGAGATAGGAAAAGAGATAGGGAGATAGATGCATAGGGAGATATACGTATAGAAGTATATGGATAGAAAGAGATAGATAGATGAGAGAGGGAGATTGAGTAGTACATGGATAGAAAGAGATAGAGATATGAGTGAGAGGGAGATCGAGTGAAAAATAAAGATAAAGATATAGAGTAGAAGAGATGGAGTGAGTAAGATAGAGAGAGGGAGACATTTCTAGAGATAGGAAGTGAGATGGATGGGTAGAGAGAGGGAGACATTTCTACAGATGGAGGGGGAGGGAGGAATATAGAGGTAGAGATGAATATAGAGCGAGAGAGGAAGAGTGAGACAAATTGATAGAGGTAGAGATGAATATAGAATGAGAGAGGAAGAGGGAGAAAAATTGATAGAGATATAGAGAGAGAGATAAGTAGAGAAAGAAAAATAGAAATGGAGGGAGATAGAAATAAGGGGAGAGAGAGAAGGGGGGAGAGATAAATGGGAAGAGAAAGACATAGATATAGAGATATATGGGAAGAGAAAGGGACAAATAGGTTAACATATGAAGATAGATAAGGGTATAGGGAGAGAGCTCAGATGGGAAGAGATAAAGAGAGGGAGGGAGAAAGGGAGAGAGATAGGTAGAGGAGGGAGAGAGAATATGGGGAAGAGAGAGACATAAAGTTAAGATGTGTCAATATTTAAGAATCCAAGTGTTTATTCTGAAATTCTTGCAAACATTGTTAAATTTTTAGTTATGTTCAAGTATAATTGTTAGATCAAAAAATGACCTTTCAGTTGGCATAAAATTATAGGTGACATAAAGTTTTCGACCAGATTGATGAGCATATATCCAATATTTCAATACAATTTTATATCCTGCCTATAGCAATCTATATTTATTCACATATTCCACCCAAACTCAATCTCTCCAAGTGAGGTGTAGGCAAGCATATATGCAATATGTGATGTTTCTACTAGACGATACTTACAATGATCTCCACCAAGCATGCTTGTAAACTCATGACAATGATGTAAAATATTTTCTTCCATGATGATATTGTTAGCTACATTCTTCCTTAATGACATCTTTAGCTACTTTAAATTAGAATTTAGAATCATCATCCAAGGTTGGGATATGATACAAGAAGAGATCCTGCTTTTCTTCTCTTTTTTGTCTTCATTTTCCTCCACGAGCATGTTTTCCCAAGAGGAAACCAAGGAAGCCTTGATGGTGTCAGGATTATCATAAGTTTATCCATAACCATCTTCAATCTTCATATTATGTTTCTTTGCCTTCTAATTTTGCATGTTAAATGAAAAAACTTGGTTTTACACCTTATTTAAGTCATTTAATCCTTGATTTTTGTCTCCAATAGATTTATTTAAAACTATAGACACCATCCAATTGAATTATGAGATTCCTCTCTTCTTCTATTAGGATGTAAGAAAAATAATTTGAGAGGTCTTTTTGGATCTTAGCCATTCTACTTTCAAGGAGATCCTTTCTTTGAAAAGGTTTCTAAAGACTTGGATATTCCACTCTTTTAGTCTGAGTTTTATGAATTTTAACTTTCTATTGAATATGCACATCTTAGTGCAATGATCAACTATTTGGGTTAGCCAAGAGTCAGTGACAACCATTTCGAAGTTTGAGTTTTCCATCTACACTTTTTCAAACTTGAAAGACACTCTTCTAGGGAATTTGTCCTTGTCTATGAGCCTGTAATCCGAACCAGCTTCAAATAGGGTTACAATTAGGGTTCAAATAGCTTTATGGTTTGGGTTAAGCTTCAATTTGGGTTAAGGTTCAATTGATTAAAAATAAGTGTTGATGGTGTTTTCTGCACAGCAACAACTCAGACATAATGCAATATTCTATCTCTCTTGAAAGGTCATTTCCAATAATAAATCACTGAAAATCACCCCAAGGTCTCTCGGGTGTTAGGTCATAACAGTGCATAGAACAACTCAAATAATTATGTGAAAATGCTGGTAATCACAAAGGGCCCTTACTACAAGCAAACTGGATCTTTCAATTTATCAGATGATCTTAAATCCTAAATCTAACCAAATAATAAAGAAACATCAAAAGATAGGGATGTAAGGAAGTGATAAGATCTAAACTACTGAGAGGACAAACAATGTAAATAACATATATTTGAAATGGACCTATCTCAATGAACCAGTTCTCATTCTGACCCACAAAGCAATCTCACAAGAACGGTGCAATCTTCTGAGGAATACAGATTTTCAAATCGTAGATATGCATCTACAATCGAACTTAAGCACATTGAATATACGGTCCAGGTTGACTTCACCAGCCTACTACAATCAGATAGTTACTGGGAGTATAGACCAGAGATAGCTACAAACATTCCAAATATGAAATCATAAACATCATTTATCCAACTGAAACTAATCTATTTCCGAATACTAAACCCTAAATCTTCAAGCAATTTAAAAGATGGAACAATAAGAACCATGCACGATGAAATAACACAAAGAATTTCACCAGGAAAACCACAATGTCTCCAATTGTATTAATCACCAAAATCTGCAACAATTCAACTGTTCTGATACAGTATTTGCTTCAAGAAGAGACTAAGAAATTCTAACTATTACTCTTGCTTATCTCTATTACTGCTTAGCTAACCAATGTCTAACCCTTACAATGAGGCAAGAATGCCTATTTATAGCAAATTCCCCCCAAGACATGTCGGCCCAGCCAAACATTTTACAAAATAATAAAACCGCCAAAACAGGTCGGCCAAGGAAACAAACTAAGGCACGCATTTAATGCCATCATCCAAGTCGGCCAAGGCACAGTCCCCAAGGAAGTCCGGTCCAATGCATGCCCTATGGTAATAGGGAAGCACAAATCTCGAAAAGAGCATTAACTGCCACTCCCTTTGTCTTTCTCCTGCACTGACGTCCCTTGGACCTTCGAGAATATTCTATCCAACTCAGCAATAGGTGGCAATGGTAAGACCCTGAGTCGGCATTTAATAGAATCTATTCCCTCCTTGGACCGCTCAACAATTCCGTTCCAGTCCTCTCTGTGGGCCATGTACCTGTCTATCACCGCCAAGTATGCAGCTGCATCATCAAGTAAGTGGCCGGTGACAGCTCCATCAGAATCCGGGGCATAAATTTCATGCCACCACTCCTTCAATTGCTCGAGGCTCAAATATTTGGGGGCTATCTTCTTCCTCCCTGTCATCACCTCAAAGAAGGCAATGCATCCGTCATAAACTGCTGTAAGGTCGCCATCAATGGACTTCCTTCGTTTTTGTATCTTCCTCAGACCCCCCTGCCTGACCTGCAATGCCTCAAACCACTCCCACGGTTCATCCAGCCTGGAGGAAGGAAGGATTCCATCTTTAGCCAATTAATCCTTGCCATATCCCAGAATAGTCTTCGATTTCTGCAGCAGGAGGTCTATGTTATCTTTATCCTGAGACAAGATGTGTTCTAACAATTCTTTTCCCCGGACTGCATCTTTCCCCACAGACAAGATCCCTCTGATAGCATTATCCCCTTTCGTCTGGACATCCATCAGCCAATCAGTAGCAGCTTGAGCGGAGGCCTTCATCTTTTCAATCCCGGAGATTGTCTCCTTAGGCAGAAAACTGGGAGTAGTAGAGGAAGAGGGGTGGAGAGACTGCAGAGGCTTCATCACCTCTTCCAAACTCTTCCTCAATATTTCATTCTCCCTTTTCAACTCTCGTTTGGACTGAGTCTCCTTTTTTAATCTATCAACAATAACGACACTAGACCCCTCAAACTCCTCAATATCCTGCTCCAGGGAGGCCGGCCCAAGGTTAATAGTTTGGACATTATAGTCCTGGCCTGTAACATCATCTCTTGTTTTATCCGCGGCAGGGGTAGCAATGTGAACTACCCTGTTATTCGTTTCATCCCTTTCCACCCGGGAAATCACCTTAGCGGCTTTCTTCTTCTTCCCTTTCCCAATCTGAGACAGCATTTCATCCCAGTCTAATGGAGTGTCTTCAACAATCACCTGTTTCTTCCTGGCAAGCTCCTTCTCCAACCAGTCCGGAGCTACAAGGTCAGTCCAGATTCCCTCTGTTCTTGTTTCTCCCGGATCCTCTGTCACTTTCTCTTCCTC